>JAPYZK010000908.1:0-21333 GCA_030522785.1 Platygaster equestris | reverse complement strand
ATTAACTCAGTGTTGACTTCTTTATTACAACCAAATCCCTGCATTATTTATGTAACGTCTCGAACCTACGTGCCTTGGCACTAGCTCGGAGCATTACAGATACATATATATGTATTATATATTTGATCTTAACACAGTATTGATACATAACCATTAACGATGCGTTTTTTATAAGCTATGGCGTAATATAATGAAACGCTTATAATCCGCGCTCACAAGTGTCACGGAACGTTGGACGAGTAAGCTTTCGTAAGTGACTAATTCACTTTCTACCGATGTACTTATAATTTCATAAGCATGGAAATGTCTCCGAAAAACGGTTTCAACTTTATCAACCACGAAAATAAGGTCGTCATATCGCAAACAAACATGTTTGATAACTCCAAATACGGGCATCTGGCAACTTTCCGTGAAACATAGCGCAATATTTGGCTTGAACAGACTTCCATTCTTTTTCGCCCAATTCAAAACTTCCAATTTCGTATTCATGAGCTCCTTATCCCTCTACGGCTTCGGGAAGACTTAGGGACAAGTCATTCAAAATGAGTGATCTTGAAGGTCCAGATTTAAGCGAAGGAACTGTTTTGTGCGAAAGGAGCATGGAAGCAAATTTCAACTGATGCTTTTTTGAAATTATTTTGCACACGTTTTGTTTGGAATATGCCGCTGAGACAATTGTTTTCGATACTCGATGGGTCGACTCGTAACGCATGTACCACAACTGGACAAGAGGACCACACTGTTCCATGATAGTGGGTAAATGAGTCATGAAGTGATCTTTGGGTTCAAGTGATCCTGGGTTTAAGTGATCCTTAAGTGATACCTCGATTTTTTGAATCCTTTGGTATAGGCGAGACAACAGCGAGGCCGCTTGCAATTCAAGGCGTGGAATGCTGAGGTGTTTGAGAGGTGCAACTTTGCTTTTACTCGTAAGGAGTGAGACTTCGACAAATCCCTGCCGATCAACAGTGCGAATGTAAATTGCAGCGCCGTATGCAAATTCCGATGCGTCTCAAAAACCGCGAAGTTCAACAGAAGAATTGTGAATTCCAAGGCGATTCCATCCTGGGATTGACCCGTGAGTTAATTCGGACAATGACTTGAAAAATGCGAGAAAATTTTCAGAGAACTCGTCGGGCAACGGATCGTCCCACGCGACACTCATTTTCCACAAGGACTGCATGAAAATTTTTCCAAGCACGTTGATTAGCGAAATCCATCGTACGGGGTCGAAAAATTTCGATATGACAGATAGAACCGATCGTTTTGATACGATTAACAGTGGTTCAATTTGGACGTCAACAGCCGGGTTCCACTCGATGCCAAGTACTTTCAAATTCTCCTTACTAGAGAAGGAGGTTCTCCATGATAATCCGTGATCCCCAGGTTTGATACCGTGCAGGAGAAATGGGTCATCGCTAGCCCATTTCCGAGCTCGAAAATGCGCCTTGCCAAGCAAATTGGTAACGTCATCGAGCGTTGTTAGAGCTATCTCTGCTGAACGAGCGCCGAGCAGAGATCATCAACAAAAATGTTTTTTGTGAGAACTTTTGCTCCGAGAGAGAATGATGACCCTTCATCATCCACAAGTTGCTACAGTACTCGGAGCGCTTGAAATGGCGCAGAACGAGTGCCGTAAGTAACGGTCAGCAGCTGATACTCGCGGATCGGCTCCTCGCATGAAGATCGCCACAAAATTATTTGAACATCGATATCACTAGGATCGATCAAGATTTGCCAATACATTTTCTCAAGATCAGCTGTAAATGCAGATTCAAGGGATTGCCAACTTAACAAGACTATCATTAGGTCTGATTGCAACTTTGGACCGGTCGAGAGATGATCTTTAAGCGACGCTAGATTCGAAGTTCTGTTCTACGCGTTAAAAACCACCCTGAGCATGGTTATTTGACTGGATTCTCGGAACACAGGATGATGCGGAAGGTACACAGGTTCAAAGTCGCAACTGCAATGTTCTTCAACTGACAGAGGAGGTTCCGTGTCGATTTCGTCGACTTCAAAGAACTGCTCCCTTTTGCTTCTTTTTGGTTTTCACGCCGTAAGGTCATCCGAAGGTGCATCTCTTTTGACGAATCTTTTGGCTGTGTCATCTTCCGAGGCCACAGTCAAGCTCATCTTCTGTGCCTCTGTAAGTGTCACTTTTTTGAGAGGCTTTGGACATGTGATCGCGAACGCTGTATACCAAGTGTAATTCCTCTTAGCAACTATTTTCTGCATTTCTACCGTCTCCATGAGTACAGGCATACTCAGCCCCTGCTTCCGCTCACTTTTCGGTTTCATTGACGGCCTCGTCTCCTTTAAAGTCTTCCGAACGATCTTGTTGAATTTTTGCCCTCAGAGCTGACCATTTTTTTCAAGTTTTCCGAAAAATGTTATGCTCTATGGGGCCGGGGTTCGAGATAGGTTCACTTTTTCGCATCATCTTCGCACGAATCGGTGACCAAGTTGACGCTACACGGAAAACTTCCCACGTGCTCCAAGAGATCGCACAAGGGTCAATCCCTCTACCCTCACCGATGCTGCAGATATCCAGCATCGGCGTCTAGAGGCAGTCGGTAACTACGAGACCAAAAGTTTACATCTTCTACCATCACCATGCAAGCCTTGCCCGGTGAGGCCCAGAGTTTTCGGGGCAGCTAGCAGCTGTAAGACCAGGAGTTGGCATTTCTCAACATTATGCATACCTTGCCCAGTGAGGTCTAGAGTTTTCGCGTCAGCCGGCAGCTGCGAGTCCAGGAGTTTGCATCTTCCACCACCGTGCATGACTTGCTCGGTGAAGCCCAGAGTTTTCGAGGCAGCCGAGCCAGATTGGGTTAAGTTAAGAAAATTTCATAAGTCATCTATAAACCTTATTAGATTAACGAAATTCCGATAAAAATCGAAGTTACGTGGATCTATTAATAATTCTAGTGAATCTAAACTTATTTAAAGCACGTAAAAAAACTTATTCAACAAAGTGTCTTTTTATCAACATTCTAATTCAACTGTCAATAACATAAGGATTGTTGTAATTTCGTGAGTGTTTTGTCTCTCTTATTCTCTCTGTACAAAACGAAATATCCTAGAATTGAACAAAATATTTTTTCAAGAATATTTTGTGATGTCATAATCAACCTGAAAGAAAATAAAAACCTAAAACACATATTTTTGGCCCGAAAGCTGGGGTGTGAGAAGCCCCTTGTCCGCTCCTTGCTGTGCGATTCGACAATAATCTTAGTGTCTCAATTGAACCTCGAGATAACTCCCAGATTTTAGCGAAATCAAGGAGCATCTCTTCGATACTTTGAATCCAATGCGATAAATACCTTATCCTAGTATGATGTCGTTGCGTAAGCTCTGCGAGCTCACGTGATATCACGCATTCGCATCACCGACACTTGACTACGAATCTACTTTACCGACTGTAGTTGGGTTAGATCTTCACCTCAACGACAATTTTAGGTTATTGGAAGGTTGGAATGGTTGGAATGATTTACAATCACTGAGGGGTTGGAACGGTCTAAGGAAAGGTGGGTTTTTGACACTCTGTAACTACTGTCGTGATGTTGCGAATGGACATAAGTCACTACATTCCTAAAAAAACGAAGAAAAACGTCAACGGTAATAGCAGGATATTTGACGATCGAAAAAATTGGGGAAAAGTATCTATGGAAACAAAACGTCGTCGACAAGTGACATATATGCGCGAGAAGTTCATTAATCACACCGTCCATGAAAACATGGAATGATATACGGGTGATTTTTTCCCTACAAAAATATAAACTTCATCGCGTGCTGCCCCCTTGCAATCGGACGGAATCGAATCGCATCAGTTGTTGGAAGTTTAGCACATGTTTTGCAGAGATTTTAATATTGGATGCGGCACATCTTCAATCGGATAAGTTTCAGTTTTCGATAATTTTCCGTCATTTCACGTTATCGCACTCTGTCTACTTTGTGAAAAATTTTGTTTGCAGTGCCTTTCTCGACAAGTTGGAGCCTACATTTGGAAGGTCTGTTTAGCATGATTCAGACGAATTCAGACTTATTTCAATTTTGTGAAATGACACCGAACATATTACTGTAATTCGTTCGAATTTGTTAACAAAACCCAATCATCTAAATCAGAAAAATAATATGAAAAACATTTTAATTTTTTTTAACTGACTGCGACGAGCGAACTCACGCCAGATAGGACCATACATGGGCGACTGCCCAAAATGATTCTAGAACCCCCGTTGTTTATAAAGGACTTGGGGAAAAATGTTTAAAAGTTGCAAAATAAAACTCTTAACAAGGAAAAAAGTTTAAAGTCACCGATATATCGAATATAATCTTTCTCATCTACATCTAGGTTCTTCATTAATTATTTGATCATTACGAGTTTCTCAAACCGAGTAATTTGCTTGTTCGTTCTTATTATTATTCAGTTATAATTATTTCTTAAACTTACGGTTTACGATTTGACATTACGGTCGACTTGGATTATTTGGTCATTTAAATAATGTTCCAGTAATTTATAATTGAGTATACATCTCAATACTCGTTTAAGGTTTCGTTTCTACCGTTTTTATTTGTAACTTTCATTTTAGTTACTCTTATTCTGTAACTGTCATTTTGTAACTCTCATTTTGTTATTCTTATGTAACAACTTTCATCTCGTAACTTGTACTTTGTTATTCTTATTAAATAACTCTCATTTAGCAAACCTTATCTTGTTATTCTTATTTCGTGACTCTTCTTTTGTAAACCTCATCTTGTTATTCTTATTCAATAACTCCCATTTTGAAAAACCTTATTTTGTTAGCCTCATACAATAACTCTCATTCTGGCCCTGACTCTCCTTGCTATTTTCCTTTTTTTATAAAATATCCACTTGTTTGCGTATTCCGCTAATAATCACTTTTATTTTGATATAAATAATCCCATTATTCCGTGTACTGAGTGGACATGCTTTTGTATTCGAAACTCTAAACTCCACTGTATTTTGTCACAATTTCTCTTCAGTTCAACAGATCAGTCTTCATTTCTCAATTTTGAATCGCGCATTAGAATGAATTCAACAAATCCTCGTTTGCATTTCGATTTCATTCAAAGGTTCGTGACTCACAGTTGAGGCCGTGGGCGTCTTTCACCTAACCTAAAAACCTCCTGAAGCCACTTCGAATCCCATTTCTAATACAACTTTCCTAATTATTAATTTGAATTGAAACTCTTTTGCAAAAACAATTAACGTAAGTGAACGAATTGGTCTTTTTTCCATCAAAAACGAAAATTTTTTCTTACTTTCCCCTCACCACCTCCACTTTCACGACTGACTCGTATTTCCAGTACAACTCCGTGAAATTTTATTTGATTTAAAATCCCTTCTACACAAAAGACACACATGGAAAAAGGAACTGAGGGTTGGTGTGTTTGTTGGTGGAAAAATGAAAAAATTGCTGCTAATGTATGTGGAAATGTTACCCCATGTTCTCGTTTACCGATTCTCGATTCTTCATCGCGCGCGATTGAGTTAGTTATGACAATGAATCGGTGGAGGCGCTGAGCATCGCCGGACGTATAACCCGTTAGATCACTCAGAACTACCAGTAAATCTAGTATGACTATGAAGTCATTATCAAGTCGTTATAAGTTACACTTCTATTTTTTAGTACCATAGTATACACACAAATATCAATTTGGTACAGGCAAATAAACGTTTGATAAAAATAGGACACAAGAAATTTTTCATTTGACTGTACTAAATTTTGGTCAGCTGTACCAATTTTGACTTGAGCTAAGATGAATTTTAGTTTCCGTACATATACTCAAACAAACAATTATTTCAGCTCAAGTCAAATTTGGTACAGGTAACCGAAGTTTGGTACGGTCGAATGAAAATTTTTTTATGTCCTGTGTATACCAAACGTTCATTTGGCTGTACCAAATTGACTTTTGTGTGCATGAAAAAAAGCAATATTTGACATGTTTATACTGTCAGATTTGTGTCCTTTATAAAACCTCAAAACTGTTCGTAACAACGCGCAATAGTTTGCGTGAACAAAGTTGGCAGTGTAAAACTCAGATACATTTCGGACCTTTTACTTTTAACTGACCTCGATCGTTCGCGGCGTTGCCCGATCAGTAAGGCGTTTGGTTCGTAGCACTAGGGTTCGGGCTTCGATTCTCGACAACGATTTTTTTTCTATCATTCAAAATAAAGGTTAGGAGATTTTTCTATTTTTTTAAATTCTAATGATTTTCGGAGTTTTTATCATTTTCGAAGTTCCAAAGACTTTAACATTTCAAACATTTTAGAAAGTATTCAGATTTCTATACATCCGAAAATTTGACAATTTTTGTAATTTCAAGAATTTTCGAATCATGATTCTGGAATTCTCATGTGATAGAAAAATTTTATGCGCTTCGGAAATATCACAATTATGAAAATATTCTTACATTTCACGATTTTTGCCAAATTTGAGGGTTTTTAAAATGTTAAGAATTTTGAACATTTAGAGAATTTCCGAAAGTTTTAACAATTTTTAAATAATTAAAATTCTTAAAAATAACTATTTCTAAATTTTCGAATTTCATAATCTCCCACTTTTTCACGATTTCAGAATTGAATTTCCAAAATCGCCCACTTTTAAGTATTTTTCATAATTTCCAACTTTAATTTTCAAAATCTCCCCCTATTATCGATGTTTCATAATTTCCTATATCGATTTCCAAAATCTCCCAGTTGAACCGATTTTTCGTAATTTTCAATTTCAATTTTCGAAATCTCCGGCTTGTATAGCTTATTTATAAAATAATTTCCAAACACAAATTTCCAAACCTCCTACTTTTTCATACCTTCCAAGTTCAATTTTCCAAATCTCCCACTTTTATAGATTTGTCATAACTTCCAATTTCAATTCGCAAAAACTCCCGCATTCATAGATTTTGCATAATTTTCAACCACGAATGTCCAAATCTCCTATTTCCATGTCCAACTTAAATTCTCAAAATCTGCCGCGTTTATTGATTTTATTGTAATTTCCAACCTCAAATTTTAATATCTCCCACTTTTCAAAATTTCAAACTTCAGTTCTCAAAATGTCTTACGATTATCAATTTTTTATAATTTTTAATTTGATTTTACTAAAAGTCTTACTCATATTTATTTTTCATGATTTCTTTTAGAATTAAAACAGCAGAGTCCCGGGATTTTGGCTTGACGCAGTAAAACACCAGAGGCAACCTTAACACTTTATTCTGTCTCAAAAACAGCCTCTTAACGCAGAAAGGTGTTACACGTACTATTGTTCGTTACGCACTACTTGGCTCGGGTCCAAGTATGAAAGGTAGAGACCTTTCATAGGTCCAAGCAAGCTCGCGCCTGCACGCGACCGAACGGCACAGCGGCGCTCTTAACACAGATGGCGCCACCTACACTAGTATGAACTCAATTTAGGCGAAGTACTCTCACAATTTCCAACCTTAAATTTCATAATCTCCAACTTTTTAATGATTTCCAATTACAATGTCCCAGATCTTACACTTTCATATATTTTTTATAATTTCCAACCTAAAATTTCCGAGTCTCCTATTTTTCCGTAATTTCCAATTTCAATTTTCGAATTCTCCAGCTTCCATCGATTTTTCATATTCTTAAATTTCAATTTTCGAAATCGCTCACTTATAGAGATTTTTTATAATTTCCAACCTCAAATTTTCGAATCTCCTACTCATTAATGATTTCCAAATTTAATTTTCAGAATCTCCCACTATTATCGATACTTCATAATTTCCAATATCAATTTTAAAAATCTCCCACTTTTATAGATTTTTTTTAATTTTGGACTTCAATTTTGAAAATCTGACGCTTTTATCAACTTTTTGTACTTTTCAACTTCAATTTTCAAATCTTTTACTTTTTCATAATTCACAATTTTTTATTTTAAAAATCTCCCACCTTTATAGATTTTTCATAACTTCCAATTTCAATTCGCGAAATCTTCCGCTATCATAGATTTTGCATAATTTCCAACCTCAAATTTCCAAATATCCTACTTCCATAATTTCCAACTTAAATTTTCAATATATGCCGCGTTTATTAATTTTTCGTAATCTCCAACCTCAAATTTCAATATCTCCCACTTTTGCAAAATTTTACATTTCATTTTTCAAAATGTTCCACGATTATCAATTTTTTACTATTTTCGATTTGAATTCACTAAAAGTCTTACTTTCATTTATTTTTCATAATTTCCAACCTCAAATTTCATAACCTTCCACTTTTTCATGATTTCCAATTTCAATTTTCGAATTCTCCCGCTTTCATCGATTTTTTATAATCTGCAATTCCAATTTTCGAAATCGCTCACTTATAGAGATTTTTCATAATTTCCAACCTCAAATTTTCAAATTCTTTTGCGTTCATCGATATTTTTCAATGTCCAATTTCCATTTCCGCAATCGCTCACTTTTATACATTATTCCCCGGGGAAAAAAGCATGTATGTAACATGCATGTGAAATACATACTAAACATGCACTTTTCATGTATGTTCCATGCATGATGCATGCATAAAACATGCATGTGAGATGTATGTAGCATACATGACGAATAATATATGCAACATACATCTTTAGAATACATGTGACTTGCATGTTTAGAATATATGTGACTTGCGTGCATCGTGCGTGTCGCATACATGCTGAGAATTTCGTCCGACATGCGTCATGCATGCATGTCACATACATGCTGAGAGAATATACACTCTCAATATATGATTGATGCATGTCACATACATGCTAAGAAAATTACCATCTCTGTATATGTTGCATACACGTAACATGTATAGACTCTGAAAAAGTGACATTTTACGGCATACATAGCACATGGGTGTAATATTCATTGCATTTTGATCCGAATTATATCTCTTAAAAGTTCCCCCAATACAGCACATCGATCATGCATCCGTTCAGGACTTCCGACGGACATCCTCAGGACGTCCGCAGACCGTTCGAATCCTGAGATCGTCCTGAGAGAAAGCGTCCTAATGTCCCAATTGTGGGACCGTGTGGTGTATGAGTATTTTTACTACTCGACACTGATGCTCTTGCAGGTCGCGAAAATTACGCGAATCAGTAGTATTTTCGCTCCAAACAGTAGTATAAATATAATCGTGAATATTTGTGAACTTTGAGAATGACCATACATTACAGTGTTCCATTTGAACTAAAATTAACTTTACATACGTCCATTGCAGGTGAGATCTAGTTTTCTCAAATTCGCGGAAAAAGAATGACAATTTTTTTTACTGTTTGCATAAAAAGTAAACTCTACAATCATTATGTAAACGCTATGAGTGATTTGAGAAAAAGAATGACAGTATTTTGAAAACATTAGTCATAAAATTGTACGGTTCCTGCTGAACTTGCGAATATAAATGTATACACAATACGTTAATCGATCTCGCTACATTTACTGAGCGGAAATCGAAAAAGAACAGAAAATATAATAGCTGAGTCGCTATATCGTTTTTGTGTGAAAATATTCTGCAAAGCTCATGCAATTGCTGCTCATTTTTTTGGGACAGCTCTTATTGCCAAGACTTTTTATCAATCTGAAGTTATGTGATTGTATAGTACTCACCATAAAATGTAGTAATACAGGAAGGCGTGCAAAGATTTGAAATATACTCCATTGGAAAAGCTCACAATATGTGAAACAATATCTGCCTCAACATCCTAGAATTTGTAAGGGTGTAGAGGGTATGCAGAATGTAGAAGATGAATTTCAAATTTCAACGAAAAATAATGGCCATGCTCTGACGAAACAAGTCTACAATTAATGTCTTGTAATTAATACACCTAAAGTTTACAGTTGATCTAGTTAATTAGAATAATTCAACTTCAAAATCTTCCACTCCCAATGCTCGATCGTGGTGTCCAGGCTTTAGTTCCGAAGAACTCATCACCGCTTTAGCACAACAATAGATAATGCCTTGTAAAAAAATTAAGCAACGCCGGCAGGAACTGATTTTTTCGTTTCGAAAGCATAAAAAAGTTGCAATGTAGGTTCACGCCTGAGGTTGGTTGCCGCACATCATTCATCTACGATCTAAGACCACACTAAATCGGAACTTTCCGCGTACTCATGACGAAGAGAATAAGGTCAGATAATACTCCATGAATGATTATACCACACTCAACATGAGTTTTGTCCGTTTATTTACTATCACTCGTATATTATACTTCTAAAAATGGTCTACATTTATGTACACATATTCGACACATGACATCGTAGTTACTTGTGAAAAAAGACTTTTATTATGAGAACGATAGCACCTTATATGATAAAAAGTTTGAGATATTTTGAAACGCCATGTTACAATCACAGTAAATTAAGGTTACTGTAAACTCATCTCTCACAATTGAGGACTGATCGACTTGCCTCGGAGATACAATTCAATTATAACTTGCGACTAGTTAGTTCTGAAAAGCATCAGGCTTCGCCACGTCAAGGATAACATGGAAAGCACTGCATGGCGGATTATGGATAAATCTTTCATTCCTATCGTAATACATGCGACATCGGATATCAAGCATACATTCAGAGCAACTTTTGACCCTTGTTACAAACGATATTTTTCACCACAAGTGTATGTTTCATGCGTCATTATAATACCTGGAGTACCGTTTATCGACTAATGCTTGCAATGAGATATAACAAACCTACTTTTTATTCGTAGCGGGCGTAAACCATGCTTTTTCACCCGCTCCAACAGGACAAAAAATATGGTTTTTCGCCCTAAGGCTTAAAAGTAGGTTTTTTCTCCCGCGGTGCAATCGTCGCTCGAAAAAAGGAACCTTAGGACCGCTCCGCAGATATTAAAAGACACGAAAAACATACACATGTCGTAAAATAGATATTTTCGTATCAAGGACTTGAGGCGTGTCTTTTGGGACCGAGACCGATGTATGAAGCCAAATCGAGGCACGAGACGCAGCCGAATGTCGAGAGGCTTCATACATCTTCGGGGGCCGTAAAGCACGCCTCAGGTCCGTGGTGCAAACAATATTTTTTGCAAAACATGCAATGCATAGAGGCTTTTAGCTCTAAAGCAGTGTATTGAGGTGGGACATTCGCGACTCGGTGCACCGCGAACGTAGAAATGTCAAAACAATATGGACCATATTGTCCCTGTTTCCAGCGGACTTGAGGAACGACCATAGGTACAATACCAAATCGCCGGTCGCAAATGGACGGCCTCAGTGCGCTATTTCGAAAGCTCGAAGCGTCCGCTCAGTGCGTGTTGTGCAAGAATGTAATTTTTAACTAACTCGAAATTCGTGGTTGAAGACGTGCCCGCCGACGATCTTCTTGGAGCTTGTTTCCCATGCTGCGCTTGATAACGGACAGTGATTGGATGGGCTTGTATTTTGCAGCATCCGCGATTGTGGCTGCTTCATCTGGAAAATAACATTTATTGCTACTTTATTATTGCTCTAAGCAAAGAAGTCTAGTCGTAGGACACATGCTAGTTTCTGTTAATGACTATCAATTTACATTCGTTTTCCTAGCGTCTAATATCAATTTACATAGACTAGATTACCATCAATACTTGTGAATGATCATCAAGTCCCATTAATTTTTAATTCCGCTACTTTCCTATCAATTCTCATTAATTTCTTTCGATTTCCACAGATTTTCACCGATTCCTATTAATTCCTATAGAATTCCATCAATCACCATACATTCCTTGTAATTTCTACTGATGATCAGTAGTCATCCATATGATGCGTCATGCATTTAGGGGGAGGGCAGTTCTGACATTTATGAAAAAATGTAACAAGGAGGAGAGAGGGTTAGTCTTGTGTTACGTCTCACTAAAAAATCTTATTCTAATATTCAAGCTAATTCTATTAAAAGTTTTTAATTTCATGACGGTCGGAATTTCTGAAATCAGCATGAAAATGAATACAATTTTTCAAAATTCCAATGTAGAAAGAAAGGTCACTTATGACCGTGAAAATGATTGTACATAAATGATGTACGTACATACTAATTTGATAAAAAAAGTGAGATTCAACTTCGAGAAAAATAAGGTATGGCGTAAATTCGGGAAGTAGGGGGGGGGGGGGGCAGGGTGTCAAGACTTTGTGACGATGTGTAATATGGGGGCAGGATGTGTCTAAAATGTGCTAAAATAGTATCACGTGTTATATGAACGACCCCTCATCGATTCTCATCGATTCCCATTATTTTACATAAATTCTCATAAATGCTCATTGATTTACATTGACTTTGATTGATTTTCATACAGTTTCATCGACTTCTATTAATTCCCATATATTCTTATCGATTTCTATTAATTCGCACCGATTATTATCCATCATCATTAATTTCCATACGTATACGCACATCGAGTCTCGTATATTCCTATTAATTTTCACATCGACTTCTATCCATCCCCATGGATTCTTACCGACTTTCATAGATTCCAGTCAACTTCCATCGTTTCCCACAGATTTTTGACAATTTCTGTTCATTTACGTCAATTTATATTGTTTTCTATAAATTCCTTTTTCTTTACATAAACTACCATTGATGACCATTAATTTACATGAATTCATACATGTTTTCATCGATAATTATCACTCGAATTTCTATACTCTTCTATCAATATTCCTCGATTGTTTTCAAAAAATTTATGTCTATTGTCATAAACTCCCATCATTTATATTTATTCTTATCAATGACTATACCTGTTCTTATTAATGTCAATTTTTTCATGAATTTCATCTGGGCATTTATAAAAATACATTCATTTTATTTGATAGTATGAAATCATTTGTATATTTGAATTGAATGAATGATATACTATGAATATAGATCGATCATTAAACTCATCAATATTCGTGGAATTGTAATGATACTATTATGTCAATTTTTTTAGCGAAACACGTACTAAATAGACGCTCTAAGCAACTTGAGCAGCGCATTGGGGACGTCTGTTTACGGCCGGTGATTTGGATATTGTACCTATGATTATTCCTCGAGTCTTACTTATGTTCTTTACATATGTCCACTTGGATACAGAGACAATATGATTCCCAAGTCTTATTATTCATTCGTTTCGCGGTGCACCATGTCGTGCATTCACGCCCTTAATGCGCTGTTCCAGGTGCTGGGAGCCATTATTCTGTGTGCGTTTTGTAAAAAACGATGCTTGCACCTCAGATCTGGACGTATTTTTGGGCTCCATGCATCGGTTTCGGCCCGAAAAGTCACGTTTCAGGTTCTTGGTACGTAAATATCTATCAATCATGAAACATTTATTTAGATTCAATTATACTTAGAGGTCGCACTCAAATTACGTGAGAGTTCTTTTATCCATTGTTGACCCCCTCTCTCCCCTATGTAAGATTTCGTAAGACCCGGTAGATCACTCCCACCCCCAGCCGCCGAAATCTTCCGTAAGGTCGAAAATATCGTAAAGTAATGTACATATAATGGATAATAGGGTGATACGGATATGTGAATAAATCACACAGTAATGACACGAGTCATAATTTTGATTGATTTTTAAAAATCCACGATAGATGCCGATAAATTTTCCACGGATATTTTTTGTTACCACAAGCTTGAAAATGATCATAAAGTGGAGCTTTTGAATCATCATGACAAGTTCATATTACGTACTCGCGATGTGAGAGACAACATCCTTATACAAGGATTTTCTTCTTCCCCGCACCCTCCCAAACCCTTGCCCCATTAAGAAACTTTGAAGCATCGCTTCGGGGGTAAAAATCGCGTCCATGAAATTCCGTGCTATCGTTGAGGCGGTCGGTGAACGTGCTGCCACTTTATAATCTACTTCCCTTAGAAAAACGGCCGTTCCATTAGCAAGTTCTCGTACCTACAAAATGGAAAAATTATGTGAACACGTATACGCTAGTAGACATGTTTACATAAAGTTTACGTGAATACGACTGCGTGTGCAACTGCATGTGAAGTTAACATGAACAGTTCACATTAACATCATCATCATGAATTTCATTTGAATATCATGTGAATATAATAGTACACGTGCGTTCACGAGCCAGCGCCACAAAGAATGAGAAAAGAACATGCGTTCACATCAAGAGGCCACAAGCGAATGTGAGCTTAATGTAAACACTGACAAACACTGACAACACAATTGTTCACACCGCGATTACATGACGTATGCGTGAAATAGCAATTCAAGTATTACGTAACGTTTCAGGAAGGGGGTGTGGGTTCAAATGATGTATTTTACATTGTTACACCGCATTAGAAGTAGGGGAGGGGGTCAAAAACCGCGTTGCATAATACGTAAACGACCCCAAACATGTTTCTTAAGTTATTTCCGAACATTTTCTTTAGAACTCCAGATATAGGACAAAGAGCATATCAATGACATAGGAATTTGACGTAAATAAATGAAGGTATAATATCTTTACTAGGAGAAGGAAGAGGAGTAGAACCGGGACCGTACCGTTTAAAGACTTTCTTTGCATATGAAACGGGCGGTAATTTTCTTACGGTCCTTTTACTGATATGTAGGTTGAACCATAATGTGCTTGTGCAGTTTTCGAGTGAAGCGATAATTCTTCAAGAATCTCGAATCTCTGTTATTTTCTGTAAAATAAACTTTCTTAACGTTTTGCTTTACGGGCTTGGCAGTACTTGAATCTCTTGAAAACAGCAGCTATTGTTAAAAGTCGCTCTGTCAAAAGTTAATATCGTGAAGTTAAACTCACATTTGATAAATATGATACAACCAATTTTAGATAAACATGATGAAATGTTGGCTAAACCCACATTTTCCAGATTTTACTATATCCAAGACTAGATCCAAGAAAAAAAATTTTTCATACCTCAACCATCTGAAGCAGGTTACTTATTACATGCACAGCAACGAGAAAATTTCACATTGTGAACGGTGCATTGGGCAACGCGTAGTAAAAACACTCTAGGAGAGCACGTAAGGGGTCGTCCATATTATACGTCTTATGAATTCGGTCCATCTTAGACCCTCCCCTCCCCATGTCACACGTCGTTACAAAGTCTTGATAGCCTCCTCCCCCTCCCAAGTCACGCCACCCCCTATTTTGCTCGAAATTAAAGGAATTTTTAGATTGTATTCATTCTTATCATCGAATAAGTACATACGTCCATTGTTTATGTATATTCCTTGTTACGATCATCATTTTTTATATTTTACATTGGAAATGACAAAAATGATACCTTTTTTTCGTGGTAATTGCAGAAATTTCAACCATTTTCACAGTGACAGTTTGTCAAAAAATGAGCTTAAATATTGAAATATCTATCATAGTAGTAGAAGTAACTTACATTCGGCTGAAGTTCCGTAAATCGTAAAATGATCTGTTGTTCCCGAACTTCCCTGTTGTTACCTAGAAATCATAACCATTGCCAGAATAAATGAATTTTTTTAGTAGACGACTCTTGAATTTGTACAGATTTGGACAGTTCTAGGACTGATTTCTGAAAAACTTGAGGCTTCTGTACGCGAAACCATAGACAAATACTTGAAACACACATTTTACACAAAGACCGCACGCAGACGTCAGAGCAATATATATATAGCAATACATACTATTATTTACCTTGTCGTTGTTTTACTACAGTGGCGATATCATCCTGATTGTTTATACGTTCATTTTGTTGGACAACGTTGCCACCGTCATGCTCATCATTGCCGGCATTATGTGCAGGACGCTGCTGATTGCGACCATCAACAACATTTCGTTCAATGTCGTTTCCTGTTTACATACATCAATTAAATGTCAAACGTATAATCGCTCGACTTTCGGACTCTGTGCTACTCAGAATAACTGTCTATATTTGTCTACTCAGGTTATCATTATCGAGGTCAATGTGCTATCGTGACAGTACGAGATAAGGGATCTCGGAATATCAATAATTTAATATATTTGATGTGATTTGTTAGTCGCAACGTTATCGCTTTGCTGATTGTGGTTAATATATCTTAATTGAAACCTGTTCCATGGGGGAACAGTTCCGGGGAAAGCCAGTTAACATACAAGTTCGTCATTTTCTAGAAGAAATCAAACTTTTCAAATTCGAATTCACGTTGAACTATGCCGCCGCTTGGTTTTCCATGGTTTACTTAATGGCTCGATATAGTACTGACGTTAAGACCGGCATAGTAGTAATTAGAAGTCCATAGTGTAAGGGAGCGGGCGTAGGAGCAGAGTGCAGAAATTGCAGGGGTGGAGTGGAATGATTGCTAAATACTTTCCTGGTGTATGGCGGATAATTCTAAATGAAAAAATATCCATACCGTTATCGTGACCGATATATCGTAATTCTATACGAGACGTCTTTGAGTATGTTCAATTTTGGGATCGACAATGGTCGTATGTTTAGACATGAATTTTCTGTCTACCCCCGTTTCCGTCATCCTCGTTTTCTACATCTTCTGCATCGGTGAGATTGAGGACCAATTCATCTTCTTCAGAATCGTCCCCTTCTGGAACAGCTAGAAAGTCTTCGACTAAACGATTTTCTCGACGTTCATCTGTAACGGTTCTTTGTGATTTTTGACGCTCAGTTGAAACGTTATGCGGATTTTGTGCGACTTTTTCCATGGACTCTTTTCTTGTTGTCATTGTATCCTTTAGAAAACAGAATGTATCAATTTAGTTATTTTTAATAATGATTCCCGGAGTATAAACATGGTCAAATTTTCAAAAAGTAGAATTAAAAAAATGTACATAGGGATCACGAATGTTTTGATAAATAAGTGACGTAGAGAAATTGTAGCACACTTATAAAATCGATCTAGGAATCGTTTCACTTGAAACGTAATCAAGAAACAGCACAGGAACCCTGTACTGGAACGTGTAGAAATACGTCCTTACAGTTAGAAAAGATTTTTACGTAAACTAAAAATATGATGAAATTCGTGCCTCGACAATGAAATAGCTAATAAGGATTCATTTTAATCTCTTTATTCTCTAACCCCGCTCCCCTCCTCATTTGGTGACATAGTTTCGTCACATTCCTCTCCCCTTTAGGGCCTCTCTCATTTCGAGACACATTTTATAGTTACCCTCTTCTCTTTTCCTTGTGCGCCCCTCGTTTCGTGACACACGACACCTTCCTTCTAGGACTTCACCCATTTTGTGACATATTTGCATAACATCCTACCTTCTCCCCAAAGGCCCTTCTGTCATTACGTGCGTGACATATTTTCGTGTTATCCTACGGAAAAGCCTCCTTCTTTTCGTGACATCGTATCCCCACCCTCTTGATTCGTAACATATTTTCGTGACATCTTCACTGAATTTTTCGACTCGGAAAATTGTTAATTTGAATAATAATTTTTGTATGAAAGTCATGAAATAGTTAGGGACACCGGGGCTATTCGGGACACTGGGCATTCCGGGACAGTGAATATAACTTGAATATAAAATGTCTAATCGACTGCTTAAAATAATATTCTCTCTGTGTGACTGTTTCACCAACGGAGTTTAGCTGACGTTTTAACTCCGTACGTTGAAGTGAATGAAAAGGCATTCGCTGTTTTCGGCGTCAAAAATATATTAGTTATTTTGTGTTGCTGAATTTGTCGACTTTTGACACCAAAAAATTAGTAGGAATTTAGGGAGATTAGCGTATTTTCCCGGTCTTTAATCAGGAATGAGATGCAAGTTGTAATTTCAATTTATCTCAATAAGTGTAATTACTGTAAAGCGCCAATGTAAGAAAATCGCGTCGGGGCATTTCGGGACGCGCTTGGGCCTTCGTGCAACAAAGAAGGTGCAGCATCAACATGTAAGTGAACTTTAAAAAAATTTTCAAAAACAACGTGAAACAAATTTAAAATTCCACTTAAGCACGAAACAAATACGAAAATTGTACAAGACGGCAGACAGCACGCCCGGGGCGACCGAAAAAGGTTTGACGACTCTACCGATTTCCTTAAAAACTCTTGTATTATCGATGCAAACTATGTGACTATAGTTGAAAAATATTCTGAACACATACAGTTTTTCCGAAAATTTGCATATAATTTCGATGACATTTTTTATTTGCTTTATTGCATGATGTCCCGAAAAGCCCCAGTGCCTGTTCCGAATAGCCCCGCTATTGGGGTTATTCAGGACACATGATACTCACCATCTTTTTCACATGGATAACGAGTAATATCGAAATTATTGGGAATCTGTTTACACTGTCATTCAGGGGAGGGTTCAAGCTTCTAAGAAGTATGTAGAGTTTGAAAAAAAAAACTTATTCGTTGCATGTGAATTTGCATAATTTGAAAAGTGTCCCGAATAGCCTCGGTCTCCCCTACATTTTGCACTTATTATAGGGGACAAATTTGATGTGTTTTGAAATTTAGAAACACGCAATTTCAGAACGTCTTTGTTATTTTTGTAAATTTCGCACATGGAACTTTAACTTTCATAGGGATTACGAAGATCTTTGGGACTTGAGAAAATTCTCAATACCACGAATTTCGGTAAAAGCGAAATTACGAAAGTCAGAAGTATACGATTTTTTAATTTTTTGTTCACTTGGAATTTTTAACTCAACCTTTCGAGAATTTTTGTAGTAATCCCGAAATTTCAAAGTAATGACATGAACATAAAATGTACTGATGATTTTCCGATTTCTCATTTTTCGGAATAAAATTTTTGTTCCATATGTTTGAACAATCTGAAATCATGGAATTATAGTAAGAGTCTTTTTTAACTGTTACGAAAATTTTTAACTGTACATGCTGACGGAATTTTGAGGTTGAAGTTTCGTAAATTTTGTTAGTTATTTCTAAATTCAGGAATTTTTTTTTAAATTGTATCAATTTCTAGATGATTTTCAGATTTCTTAGTTTTCGAAACGAAACTTTTGTTGTATATGTTTTCTTTATTCAATATTATGGAATTACAGTACGAATCTGACATTTTTTGAAATTTTAGAGATGGAACTTCGAGTTCTTGAGGAATTAGAATTTTCTGGAATTTTATGAAATAATCTATTCCACAGATTTACAGAAAGACCACATGGTGAAAGAAAAATGGACATAATCACATTTTTTCATGATTGCTTCTGAAATATTGAAGTTTAATTACTCAGAAATTTCTCAATTCAGTCGACTTGTTCTTCATTTTTCCAAGTCTTTGAAGCAACTTAAAAATTCTTAAATCCAGAAAGAACGAAATTTGACAACGTGAGTTAATCCTTGTTTCCGAAATCCTCCAGCTGTTTCTGACATCTTACGAGTCCTGCAATTTTCCGGAATTCTTAGCAATCGTTTTAAATTACAATTGAAACTTTTTTTGCAACTAAAAAAACATTTTCGAGTCACACTCGTGTTTTTGACGACTTGTAGAACTTTTATTGGTTCATTCAAGTGCTGATTCACTCTTCGATAAACGTTAGTCATGGAAGTCGACTACGTACCATGATTTCCAATTTGGGAGTTATGATTCCCAAGTTGACAGTCATGATTCCCAGCGATGTCGAAGTGTCTATACGTTTCCTTGATATTGAATTTTGGTAGTACGAATGTAACTCTTATTTTGGGTTGTCTGAAGGAGGCTAGGGGGAAGGGGAGGGGCGTTCATTATCTGACGCGTTTTGGATTTGATAAACAAAATTCCGAGAATTATTGCATTCGAAAATTCCCTTAAGTTTCCACTGATTTCCTGAAATTGTAAAATTATGAACGAATATGAAACCAGGCCATGAAAGAGGGTTTGCTACGTTACTCAAAAAATTGTAACACGTTACGATACCGTTACTTATAAGTCAAATATGTAACTTGTTACGTTACAGCCACTTCGAAAAAGACAGTAACTCGTTACTGTATAACAGTATAACCATATTACTCGTATAAGTTTGTGAACAAAGGTTTCTGAAAACTGCAAAATGATCAACTCTTTATCTTGAAAACTCCATAATGATTCGAAATTTTCGCATGCTTGAAAATATTCAGAATACAAATATTTCAAAACTTCTGAATACTTCGACATTACATATAATTCAATCGATGGAATGGATTGTCAATGGGTTTTTTCATGATAAATTCCTTGAATTTTCGATTTCCCATTCAATTTTTTTTTCTCAAATGAAATGCTTTTTGTGATAAAAAAATCCACCGAGCTGGGAATCGAACCCAGGACCTCCCAATTTCATGTCGGGTGCTCTAACCAACTGAGCTACTTCGGATTGATGATTCACTCGCAGGAAACATTTCATTGTAAGTGATTCAAGTTTGAAGTTACATTTGTCTAACAAGAGACTGACATTATCACGAATTTTATTATCGGTCTACACCGAACTCGGTCAGAAATTTCTGTACATTCCCGCCAGGTGTCCGAAAACATGATAATGTTCATTTTCCCCAATTTTCCCCAATTATCCGAATATATTATACAATCGAATATATTATACAATTACATATAATTCCCGAAACTTAGTAGGTCTGACAACTGAACAACTTTCGAAGTCTTTATAACTTTAAAGTACTTTTCAATTACTCCGAAATTCAGAATTGCCAAACTTTAAAGTTTTCTAAAACTTATACATTTCGAAACTTCGAAACTTTGATATTCTTCATTTATTTATTTATTTATTTGTTTTTTTTTTTTTTTTTGAAAAATTTATAAGACTTTCAAAAATGCCGAAACCTTTCAAACTACAAAATCCTTAGAATTTGCAATCCCTTTTGGATTCGTCTCAATTCCGGAATTTTGGAAATGCGAAATTTCAAAATTTGCTAACATTTGTAGAATCCATGACTCCAAAACATTAGGTTTCATGTTCCCTAAAATTCGTCAAAATTTTCGAAATGTCTGGAACATATCAAAAATCCTTGAACTAACAACTTTAAAATTCGTAAAAACTCCAAAATTCTACAACGTTCGTCAAATCATCGGAATAGGAAAGCTATAAAACTTTAAAATTCTCTAAAACTTCTCAACTCCAAAACTCGAATAATCCAAAATTCTTCGAAATTTTCGAAATTTCTACCAACTGAAAATTCCGAAACTTGACAACTTCTAAATTCTTTAATACCCTTCAAATTTGTTCAATTCGTCATAAACTTCAAAATCACGAAACTTAAAACTGTTTGAATCTTTAAAAATTCCGAAACATCTTATAACTTTCAAAATTTCCGTTTTTCAAGCCATGAGATTTTAAAACTCTTGAAGACTCTCGAACGATCTTAAGTGAAAACCCGACAGACATATTCTAACAAATGAGGTTATGTTAGATTATGGTTATGTGATTTCGATCTATTTACCGACCGTCGAACTTATCATGGTGAAATGC
>JAPYZK010000907.1:0-62117 GCA_030522785.1 Platygaster equestris | reverse complement strand
TCCATCTTTGTCGTCTGTCGTATTGTCGCATTGTAAAACCGGTTTTACAATGCGACAATACGACAGGAGCAAAGATGGAAATAGCGACAATACGACGAGTTTTGCTGTACTTATATATATTATCCTATATTATAATATAACTTTAATTACTATCCTATATTATATTACTATCAAGAACTATTTAATTTGATTAGTTGAATCAATTTCCGTCAAGAATTGATTAATGAATCATCTACAAAAGGTTTCGGATTTTTTTGTCTACATTTTCAAAATAATTTTCAGCTTTATTAACTTTTATTTTTGAATAAAAAATAATTCTATTATTTTACTTGTGATCATATTTGTATACTTCAGTTTCATATTTTTTATACATCAAATATTTTTATTTAAATAACAACTTTGTTTTTAATGAACTTATAATTTGTGTCACCCAATACTGAATTCTTGAAGTCAATGCCGCTAATTTGAGAAAAAAGTCCTAAATATCAGGACTTTTACAACTTGAATAGTTACGTTCTACTCAAAAACGCATGTAAAAATTTAGAAATCAAGAATAAAAATCAGTTTCAATGTAATTTCAGCGTTTTCATTTCTTAGTACATTGGTAATGGATTCATTTGAGTCTCTAATTTAAAACCCGACAAGTAATTTTCTATTGGAATATAATGATAATTCGCCAAAGCGAATTTTTTGATTACACACAAAATTTGAATATCGTAGTGCGTTTCAACTAAACTTGCTACATATTTTCAAAGTTTGACACCTGAGACAAATGGTAAAATTTTAAATGTTCCAATTCAAATTTATTTATTTAATTATTACAATAATGCAATTGGTGAGATATTAAATTAAGTTCCAACATTCTAAATTTAAAAATACCAAGCTCGAAAATTTTCAAATTCTTCAATTTCAGTTCATTAAAGAAATACACAATAAAATAAAACTGTAAAATTAGGAACAACCTTACACTTTTTGTAATCATCAATTAAAAATTCAAACTTCCCAACTTCAAGACAAGAGCTCGTAAAGGTGATGATTTCGAAAATTTAACAAATGATGATTGTGCTGAAGAATTTTATTTCTTATCACATAAAATATTACACGCCGATTGATAATCGAGCGAAAACCTGAGAATCAACAGTGACTATCTTAGTGTGCCTTCGATTTTTATAAGAATTTCCAAAATCTTGGTAACTTGAAAGATTTTAGAACTTATAAGAATCAAACTTATTATAGTACAGAATCCAACACAAGGTTTATTTCACAATTATATGGTCAAATGGTACAATGAACCTCATCAAAATCCTCAGTAAGTTACTTTTAATCGTAACGTCATCGATTATGTATTAGAATGTAATCACAATTCGAACGTTCTACGTTGGTTTTCAAATTTAACTTTCATTTATAAATCACACCATTTTTCGTCACTGACACTCATAAACATTACCAAGACCAAAAGCTGCTTTTCTCCACCAAATTTATAGGTATTATTATAAATATTAACACATTCTCATGTCACCGTATACTAATCGCACTGCGAGGTCAAACTCAAATTTTCTTAAAATTTGTAACTAGACATAAATTTGGAAAAACTCCTCGTCCACTTAGCATGCGCATTCATTCCTGCTCCTTTATGATCGTATATAAAAATATGTAAATGCTATCTGCAATTTATTGCATTCGAAACACACGTAACATACTTTGTAGTGTATCAAAGTTAATATAAAACCAACCCCGGTTAAAATTCCCAATAAAATAAGGACTTGAAATTTATTCAGCTACACTGGCTGACATTTTTGGTCGCGGTGACATTGGCATTGGTATCGATTTTCTGAAGTCCATTTCGGTGTAAACTTGCTTGTTGAATATTTTGTCTTTGCACTGTTCAAACTGTTGCAACATTCCTTCGAGGTTTTGGTCGCCGTCGATTGTGACAACAGGCGCTGGGAGTGGGAAAAGCGTTCGGTCGTACAGCCATTCTTCGTGAATTTGATGCACAGACTTCAGGTACTCCAATGAAACACAGTTTTCTTCTTTGCGAGCACGCTGGCGCATTCTTTGGTACACGACTTCCGGAGTCGTTCTTAGGTATACTGGAAACAATAATATTCACGTCAAATCAAAGTGTTACTTAGGCTCATAGCCAGAAATTTTGTTGGAGACGTTTTTTTCGATTTATGTTAAAATTGTGAAACATTTAGCCAAAAAAGCTGATTTTTACAATATTGTAAATAATTTTCAATTTTTTAAAAATTCTGGTGGTTTTGGAATTGAGGAAAATGTTTGGATTTGTACAAGAATTAAAAATTTTTCAAGTCTTCTGAACATTTTGGATGTTTTTCGAAATTTGAAATTATGCAAAATTGCGTGAAATGAGCAGTTTTTTTTGGATATGATAAGTTCGAAATTTCTTTGTAACTTTGTACATTTTTAAATTTTCGAAAATTCTATACATTTTTGCAAAGATTTGAGAAATGGAAAAGTTGTGTAAATATGTCATATTCATCAAGATTTTTAATGAAATTGTAATTTACAGAATTTTTGAGATTCAAAAAAAAATATCGTCAAAAGTGTTCAGAGAACACCCAGTTTTATAAAATAGTTTTTAAACATTTCAAAAATACATAAAAATGTGTTACCATCGTGAATATTATACCTATTAAATCAGTTTCTATGTGTGCGCTGGAAATACACCAATTGTACCACTCCTCCAAAATCACGTTTTCCACGTTCGTCAACATTTGGGCACGCTTCATGTTCTCGATAAAACACCGAGCGCTGTAAACGGACCTTTCCATGACCTTGAAAGGCAAGGGAGTCTGCATGGTATGCAGCTGAAGCATTGTTAATTGCACGTAAGATTGAAATGTAAATGCGTATCGCTTGGGATCACTGTACATCAGTTCCTGCAAAACAGTGCCAACATTACATTTCTCAATATATATATATTAATTTCAAGTTGTACAAAATTGCACTCTCGAAAAACAAACTTTTTGTGTCAAAGACATTTAAAGGAAAAGAGGAATTTTTACTATTTTTCGAGAATTCGGAAATTTTCTTATAAACCCCAGAAAAATTAAGCAGTTTCAAAATTTGGCAAGTTTTGGTCATTTTTGAAATGAAAAAATAAAAAAAATTGAAAAATTAATAAGCATTGAAAAGTTTGCCAATAATGAAAAAAATTCTTTAAAATGGAGTACCTTTAAGGAAGTAAGTACTTTTAACCAAGGTCAACTGAATTACACAGTAATGTTTAAAATGATAAAATATTGTTACTAATAAATTTGTATCAGCAACATTCCGCCAATGTTCCACAGGTTCTTGCAGAACTAACGTATTTTGGAACTGCTTGAAATGCTGGAGGAACGTCGTTTTCCCACTGCCAATGTTTCCTTCCACGCAAACTGTGAAAGGTCGTCTCAAATTTTTGCACGGAGAGGAAGCCATCCTTATACAAATAGATACCACAAATTTACCTGAAAAAATGTTGATCAGTAATGTTCTTGCTTCGTCACAGCAAGATATTAAAAATTTAAATTTTCAACAAATTCAAAAATTAATTCAACAATCAATCTCTCGAATTAGCTTGTAAAATGTTCGATTTTCATATTTTCATGGTAAAACGTAATATGTAAAATTAATAATCAATTACATTGCAAAAACATTGAACAAACCTGATTTTTATCATTTTTCAATGCCAATTTTTTATCCAAACTGTCATTTTATTGACGAAGATCGTAATATACAACCTATTAAAAATCTTGCCGAATGTAAACATCAACAAGACGCAAAAAATAAACATGAGATTAAAAATCAATGAACTGTCCAACTCATAATTTTTTAATGAAACTCTCTCCAGCCAAATATCAAAAACTTATGGTTGTAAACATGAAATAAACTATACAGAATTTTTCAAAAAATATACGTTTTCAAAATAAAAACGTATATTCACTTATTTTTTTCTTGTTTAACATAAAAATATGTGACGTTTTCATAACCAAAAATCCCCAACTCATTTATTGTCATTCATGAAAAAAATGACTGAAATTTGAGTTGAAACAATTACCCGGTCGTGGCATGCACATTTCACACGAAAACCTACCGAAAGTCCAAAATTTTTTACAGTAAAATTCGATTTAATGCGGTGTACATAGTACAAAAATTTTCCCGCGCGATTTTTTTATCTAGAAGTTTACGAGATTTTTAGAGACAGAAACCCTAAGAAACTACGGGGTTCCATACCTTGATATTTTTTTAAAAGTGGCGGATTGGAGACTGATGAACTTTTTTTTAAGAATTTAAATCACAAATTAGTAGTCAATTCTGGTCAATTCGCGTATCCGTGTCTCCTGTTCCGTTTCCCGCCAAAGTTTGTACACAGTTCAATAATAATAATAAACAAATCATAAACCGGGCAAAGTCAACGGTCAATTTTGTGTTGTTTTGTGTGGCGTGTGTGTGTTAAAATTGTGTGGGTTAATTAAAATTAAAAAATGACGAAAGAAGTGAAAAGAATTCCTGAAACAAAAGTGGACAAAAGCGAGTTAACTGGAGTAAATCATGGTTAACCAAACGAAACATTATGAAACATGTTTTTCGAGACAACTAACTGCAACTAACATTGACTGAAAAACAATAAAAATCAACTCCATAAATGGCTTATTCCACTGTTTCCATCAGAATTCTCAAAATTGTTTTGAAAACAAGGATTTCAAAACTTGTCTGAAAACATAAACACAACTTCCATAACCTAAAAAACGCTATAAATATGAGTTGTTTTCACAGTAGTTAATACTTATATTGCAGTATAAATGATGCGTTGTAATTATATTATGATTCATGTTCAAAATAATGGTTGAATATGCTGGATAATACTTACTAAAGTGTCGCATGTTAACGTTAGTGAAACAGCTCAGGTTACACCCACAATATTCCGAAAAGACAATTATTTATAGCGCGCATCGGAGTCTGGTTTTGTAATTTGGCATTCTCAGATTCTGTAGATATTTTGAATTGTTGTAGGAGACATGTCATTAGTGCTGAGACTATTCATTATTAATAATTTTACGATGCGATTGATGGTGAGTATGCGCCTTGCGCGAATTCACGCGAATCGAAGAACACGTGACCACCTATGACCTTGCGCATTTCGCATAATCTCCAAAGTCAATTGTTTTATAGGTTAAAATCTGAAATTTGTGCTGCATATAGTAGATGGACGAAAATTGAATAAATAAAATGCAATAAAGATTGTTTTTATTGTCCTTAATTTTTGTTAAGCACATATATTGCGCAATAAATTCTAATTTGGTTAATTATATACGATACAATTAAAAGGTGCGTAAAAATAACAGGACTACAATTTCAATCCTTTATATTTTCCTAGGTGTTCCTAGGTATTTTAAAATTTCAATTTGAAAACCGGAATACGTCATCACACAAGTGTATCACAAAAATGACGGAAATGCAGCGTGCGCTGTGCGCGCAACACACGCCACAACAATTGCACACACAGTGAATGACCATCGCCGTAAGGCGTAAGCAGTTACACACAGTCACACACTGATACACACCTATACACACTTAGTGCAAAAAACTAAGAAGACTCGAACGCTGCATTCGGTTCATTTCAGTTTTACCGAATCTGACAAAATAATATTGATATTACTTTCATTTTTATCAATCAAAACTGTAAAATGGCTTTTGGAGATCTCAAAACCGAAAAAGGCGTCAAGGAATTGAACTCATTCCTCGCAGATCACAGTTACATCGATGGGTAAGATGTCAAGCATTCCTCTATTTTCACATATGTCCAAACACGTGTTCTTTATCATTTAATTCCTGTTTTTTACAAAATATCCCTAACTAAACATGTTCTGAGAACAGTTTTTGTTGTTTTTTTCGATGTTAGTTTTAGTTATGGTACCGAAATAGGTGATGGACTGAGTTGATTTTTTCGCCTTCAAAATAATATGTATATCAATGTATGATTTCCGGTTGCTATATTTGGATAAATCTCGGCGTGAAAGTTATAATAGTTGGTGTTTTTAATTTTTTGAAGTTTAAAAATATTGCCGTATATTATAATTTGAGTATTATTAGTCTAAAAATGGATAGTTTTTTTTAGGTAGTAACTAATTTTATGTGATGGTCTTTTTTCTGAGTTTTGAATTAGCATTAAACAACAAAATTTGTTGCAGTAAAATTGCATCATATTTTTTTTACAATCGCCAAATTAAAGAATAAAAATGAATCGAAATGTATCTTTTTCAAATTTTCAGATTTGTTCCAACTCAAGCTGACGTCGCCGTTTATGAAGCCCTGGGAAAAGCTCCATCGTCATCGAATTCCCATGCCTTGAGATGGTATAACCACATCAAATCTTTTGATTTCAAGATTTTACCAGGAGAGAAGAAAATAGCTGCTGCTGCTCCAGCCAAACAAGAAGCTGACGACAATGTGGACCTTTTCGCTTCTGACGAAGAAGATGAAGAAGCAGCTAAAGTCAGAGAGGCGAGGCTAAAGGCCTACACAGAGAAAAAATCCAAGAAAGCAGCTGTCATTGCAAAATCAAGTATCGTCATGGACGTCAAGCCATGGGATGACGAAACCAAAATGGACGAGATGGAAAAACTGGTCAGGTCCATCCAAATGGACGGTCTTGTTTGGGGTGCTGGTAAGATTCTTCTTTTTTCCTCGATTAAATTTTTTAGGAATTAATGTTATGAAATAATATATTAATAGTATTAATTTGCTCTTGAACACATTAATCTGAAACGTATTGCAAAATATTTATCGAAGAAATTTCAACTAATGTTTTATTTTTTATTCCAGCTAAATTAGTGCCAGTAGGTTTTGGCATCAACAAACTCCAGATTATGTGCATCGTTGAAGATGAAAAAGTTTCGGTTGATGAATTAGTGGAGAAAATCCAGGAGTTCGAAGATTACGTACAGTCGGTAGACATTGCTGCTTTCAACAAGATTTAAAGAGATTCTTAGCCTTTTTAAAAAGTTCATATTTGAGAATAAATTGATTTGTTTCTATCTTCGGTTTTTTTGTTGGCTTCCTGTACAATGTCCTGCAGTTTTGAGAATTTTTTGTTATGCATTGTTGAAATATTGGACTGGAATTTTGAAACAAGAAATTTTCACATTGTCGGACACATGTAACTATTTTAATTTCAAGTTAGGAATTAAGTAATAATGATTCTTTGAAATGATAATTGATAAGTTTTTAAAGGTATAAAAATTACAGCATATGGAATGTATTAGTTGTGTCTTATTTCATTTTTTGAGTATGGATTAGGTTATTCAAATATTGATCAATTTTTTAATTTTGGAATTGAAATATTTATAATCTTTTTCATTTTTCAAATATCTTTTTACACATTTTTGGAATTTAGAGTTTTTGTATCGATATATTGGTGAGAAATCAATTGTCATCAGATTTTTCTTCAAGTTCATATATGTTATTTATTTTCAACTCTGGTCGTAGAAGAAATTCAAAATTTTTTTTTTTCGAAATAAAAAAAATATATTGCTATTCGAATATAATTTTTGTACCTAGACGCTGGCGATCATATTTTTAGTACATCTTCATGAGTGTGCTACGATGAAACATATATTTTCTTCCTTTTTTTGTTATTGTAAACTGTACTCAAAAAATGGCCGCTTCCCGAAGTTCAAAAACAGAAGTTAGTCAGCGACAAGTTTGTTTTCAGAGGTAGTACTGTTGGCTCTAGAATGTATGCAAGTATATCTATATATACACACTAGTAGGTCCTGGTGCATCTAGATGGCGCGCAAATCAGCAAAAATTTTCGGGCGAAAAAATTAACATTGAGAGTACCACCCCTGTTTGTTTTCTTGAAGAAAATTTCTTCAGCTTTTTTTTACAGTGAGCGAACTTTTTCCTTGCCATCACGAATTTTCACAATTCTAAAAATGAATGAAAATTCTTTCGGGGAGTGCACATTATCTGATTATGCCCTAGAAAAATTAGCCGAGCTAAAACGCAGAGAATTGGTGATAATCGCGCCTTCTTCGCAGAAGAATTTGTGGAAAACAATTGCCGGAGAGGTTATATTCACATTGTAATTTCAAACATTTGTTGCATTATTATAAATTTCTTTTCATGTTACTAATCGCGGTCAATATTTGCATATTAATTTCTTATCAAAATTTTAGGATAATAACGAGTTTATACATTAATCATTCCAAGTTTAAAAGTTCTTAAACCGTTATGTTTTCTTATATTTGAAATTAAAAATCGGTTTAATTTTGTAGTTTTAAAGTGCAGAAAAAAATTAGAAAGATTTATTCATTTTTATTATTTCCCGTTTTATTCTTTATGTTTTTTTTTTTTTACGAAATGTTTCAGTCACCATTTAAAAATTTTGCGTAATTGAAAAATAATAAAGTTTGCTGCAATAAAATTTTAAAGACAAATTTTATTTTTATAAATTCCACAATGTTCGAAGTCCAAAATTTGTATCAGTATAATTTTTGTATTTATAACTCAGATCTCCAAATTTTAATATTTTAATTTTTGATAAACTGTTGTATCAATTTTAAAAATACTAAACTCAAAAATTGAAACTTGCACCTTCCACATTTTTGAACATTTTCAAAAATATCTCGACTTTTTTAAACAGCACATATCAGAGGAAAACGACGATGGAGTTCCCGAGGAAACAGTTCAAATACAGAATTTGAACACATTCCATGGTCATGTTGCGACTCAGTTTCATTTTTCTCAAAACGCAAGCTTCAACCAAAGTTTCACTCAAGTGAAAACTCAAGCCGCACCTCGTGAAGTAGTTAAACAATGCAAAGAAGCAGGCACACTGTTGTTGGACATGCTTACGCGAAGCGAAAAGGTTGACTGGGCAATTTTGGACAATATCACAGATGAAGAAATCCGAGAAGCCGTCGATTCCTTGGGAGAAAATCTCACTGAGACAGCCCTCCTAAATCTTTGCAGTGCAATGTGTTTAATGGACACAGAGCAAAAGATAAAATATTTTTCTCTGTTGTGTGCCAGAGTTATTTTTCACCAGGTGAACAACTTTGAAAAAACTTTATTTTATGCTTTTTGATGTTCAAATTCCTCATAAGATTTCATTTTATTATGAGGTTGACCTTACAATAATCTCATAAGATTCACGATTTTATAAGGTCGACCTTATAAAAAAAAAAATTATAATTTATTTCTTGTAGACAACTTTTTCATATTTTTACTTTTCAACAAAATTTTCTTCATTGATTTTACAGTTTATCGGAATGAAAAAAATTCCGCGATCGTTGCTTTCGAGTCTCGGCAGTTTGGTTCAGGAATTTCCTGATGACATCCGAAAATCGCTATTCATTCCTTTGATAAATTCGGACATCAAGGACCCAAAAATTGTCTCTGCGTTGGTGAACAGTTTCGGACCCCAAAAAATGGCAATTCTTTTTTCGTAAGATGCTTGATACTTTTTACATACAAAAAGTGTGCAGCAAATTTACAATGGAGTCTTTTTCAGGGATTTTTTGAAAAATGCGAACGAGATAAAGGAATGGCATCTGGGATTATTGCAGTCTTTTGTATCGAATGAAATGGAAAACAAATGTACAGATAATTTGGTGAGAATGTTACTGGATAAAGCTACAATTTTTTCAAAAAATAAGGACTACGCATGCTTGTTGCTGGCATTGTGCAAATCTGCAACTCCTTTCTCAAAAAATGCATTGAACATGTTGAGAGAAATTGCTGCCGTGCATGGAACAAGTTTGAAGAAACCTATTGAGAACATGTTGAAAAATATGTAGCGTGAAGGTGATAAATGATGAATTAAGTAACGGAATTACCAGCTAATAATTGATTATTTACTGGCAATATGGTGAATTTATTTGCTTCGAAACCAACGATTATTATGTATATAAACTGTTGTAAATGTTATGATATATAAACCAATGATTACGAAAAACCATCCAAAAATGACATTGGTTGTTATCAAAAGAATTGCGAATCTCTAACTTTAATATAAAAAATATGTTGAAAGTGTAGGTATGAAAAACTGACTTTCTTGAATTTGTTATTTTTTTTTATGTTAATGCCTTTTTTCGAGGTTTGAAAATGGAAAAATAAAAAAATTTGCAAAATGCAACCAAAATTAGTTGCATTTTTATTTCCTCTTTCTAGGGAATCGCAACCTTTGAAAGATTGCGACTGACTTTACCAGCATCGGGCGAGAAAATTTTAAATTGTTGAAAACCTCAGAATTTTTATTAATTTTAGATGAAAAAAGGTTGGGAAAATCGTACGTACTCTTTAATACACATTTGTCGTTCATATTAATATTTTATACACCTCAGTACAATAAACGGTCCTTTATTGGCCTGCTCGGGCTCGAAAACCTTTTTATTGTCCTCGGTATATGTGGCGTGGACAGAAGAAACCGACCTAGCAGCCCCAAAAATCGATAATAGGGTTTTGATGGTTTTTAATAGTTAACGACATGCCCTATCGAATGAGACAGGTCCCAGGTCGCTGCGAAAATTGTATCATAGCCCAATTAAAGATTGAAAATGAGATTTCTACTAAAGGAAAAATATTACCTGCGAGTAGAGACCCTGTTCAGTTTCCCCCTCTAATTGAAACCATCATGTGGTCCTAATCATTTGGGTGCATCCGGTACACTTTAGGGCACGCTTCTCTCGCTCGCCGGGCCGCAAAAAAGCCATTAATCACGGAAAAGGTCAGAACGTATTATCTAAGTACCTAAAATCTGCGTTTTGCTGAGAATGCCTCGCTGGATTTGTCTACTTAAAAAAATGAGCCAATCACTTTTCAATGCAATGATTGGTTATTAATTATGTGTAGGTAAATAACAATTTGGTCATTATGATGGAAATTTTCTGTCGTGAAATGTTTATATTAATCTAATCATGAAGTATTTCGAATAAATCAACGATATAATGACTCAATTCAACTATGTTTTAATTTCGCATCTCTGTGAGAATTTGTAATATCAAAATGGCGATAACGACGCATTTTTTAGAATAAATCCAATGTTTAATGATCCTAGTGCCCATAATATAAGTCTGACAGTTACAGTTTAAATTACAACCTTCACTTTTAATCGATTTAAATCAGATGATTTTTCATCCGACTTCGAGTTAATTCATTCAATGAAAATTCAGTTAGTATAAAATCATCAAATTCACTAATGAGAGACAAATAAACTGATCACTATGGAAAGTGAAGATGAATTTACTAATAAATTCATAATTGTAACGAAGTTTATTCATGCAAAATCATGGATTTTCATTCATTGAAAAAAAAATAAAATAAAATAATACTAATGTATGAAATTATTGCTTCCCGGCCCGCGAAAGAGAGAGCATGATTAACTGTCAAGTTCGTTTGACAGCGAGACCCGAGGTTTGAATGGAGGGGTAAGAACAAAGTTATTCTTGGTGGAGAGGGTAGAGACCGGAGGGGAATCACGGCTACCTGCTCAGGCTTTGAAAAAGATCTTTTCCTTTTCCTGCGTTTTCCTCAATATTGCGTGATATTGTGCGAGGGGCTGCTAGGTCGGTTTCTTTTGTCCACGCCACATATAAAGTATCGGATGTGCCAAAGGGCAAAACGTTCTTTTGGACGAATGCAAGTTTATATTCTTCGGCTTCGCCTCGTAATATAAACTCGCATGCGTCCAACATAATTTGAAACATAATATTATACTATTATCTATCAGTAAACTCTATAACTCTTCGTAGAAAAATTTTCGTTTATAGTAAATGATAGTAAAATGATCAGCAAATTTAAATACTCTATGGATAAAGTTTAAAATCCGAAAAGTTTAAAATCCGATTTAAAAATCACCCTTTTTTTCCCCTCGAATTTAAAGAACCTTGTTTTCCTGGAAACTCGCAAGTTCCGAAAACTGCGGTAGCGCCGGTAACGGCTATTTTCGATTGGATGCGCGATTGGCGCGAATCTTTCCCCCTTTTTCCGAGAACCGCTCCGGGCCCAACCGTCATTCGCGAGTTGGACGTTGCACGGTTCACATCGGCTGTCGCGCGCGCAAAAAAGTTCGAAATAACGAGATAAAACTCATTAACTCGTCGAAATGGCTCTCTTGATTAGTAAAATCGTAATGAGGGATTTCAAAACATACAAGGGCAATCACGCTCTCACTTTTCGTGGCCCCTTTACTGCTTTATTCGGTTGCAATGGCTCAGGTACGTAGATTTTTCTCGGAAATGCAGACAGTTAAAAGATGCAAGTAACTTTTTGTTTGATTGTTGGATTTTTTTCCGTATCAGGAAAATCCAATGTGATCGACGGCCTGTTGTTCGCAATTGGCGCGAATACCGAATATCTCCGAATTTCGCATTGGCGGGAACTCGTTACTCGAAGCGATGAAGAAGAGATGAATAGGTAAATTTTTATTTATTATGAGTGTCGTTTTTTTTCGGTTTTTCATAATATTTCTAGCAAGTTTTGAAGTTATGGGTGCATTTCGGAGTTATTTTCGGAGTTTGAGTTTTTTTTCGAAACTTCGAATTTGAAGTTCGTAAAAGTTTTTAGTAACTTGAAAATTTCGGGATTCATTTGTTGTTGGAAATATTGAGCAAGTATAAAGGATTGTCTGGATTTTTATAACAGTTATTGCATTATTGCAAGTGTCGAAAAATTTTATGATTACGACGCATTTTTGAGGAATTTATTCTAATTTACTTTATTTTAGATCGTGTTTGAGAATTTCCGTAAGTTTCGAAAAATTCTTCGAGATATTTTCCGACATTTTTGTTGCCGTGCAGCATTATTTTTTAAATATGATAACTTTTCAAAAATCTGAATGTATGCAAATGATGAAGAAATAATTTTTTTCCTAGTACTTTTATTTGATGAGTTTGAAATTTCAGAGCATTAATCATAATTATTAATAATTCTTTTGGCAGTATTTGGATTCTTTCGCAGTTTCCGTCAATTTTGCGAGTAATTAGTCGATTGTCGAAGATTCGAAAAAAATAATGCAAATTTTAACTTTTTGTTAAAACCAAGACCATCTGTCAATTAAAGTCTGAAATTTTCATACTTTCGAATCAGTAATGCGAAAATGAAAATTTTTGCATCGAATTCCAAGGATTCAAATGCAGAAAATAAGAAATTTCGGAAATCAGCATTCTCATTTTATGATTTTATACTTGTAAATAAAAGTATTAAATCTGTTGTATTCCAAGGGCTTATTTTCAGACATTCACAATCTTGTATATCACAAGTATGAATAAACAATTCTATTCATTCTACTTGTAAATAAAACATTTTGAATTCGAAATTTCAAAATTGTGCGATTAAACACAAAAATGTTACAGATGAAAATTTTTGATGTTCGGAACTATAGAATCGAAATCACCAAACTTCGGAATTTTAGAATATTTGCAATAATGAACGACTATTCATAATAAATCATTAAAACCCGAATAATTTTCACTAATCGTTAATTTTGAATTGCAGATGTTCGTGTGAAATTACTCTGGAACGAAAGAATGATGCGCCAACACATTTTAAACGCTCTTACGACAAAAGAAGCAATTCACACAAGTACTTCATAGATGGACAAGTAAATAAAAAAACTTCATTCTCTTATTTTTTCACATAATTTATATCAAGAAAAGTACTTATCGAATTTATAAAATTCAGGAAATTATACGTACCTCACTTTCGACGGCCTAATTCCAAAAACTGAAAAAATTACTTGAATGGAGAAAATTATTAGAAAGCCCAACAATAATTGCATTGATTGTCTTGATAATATTTTCCAGGACTTTATAAAAACCCCGTCTGAAAACTGTTGTGGCTACACCCCTGTTCTTTCCAATTACTCAGTAAATAATAGTATATTATGCGCCAAGGTGCATAATGAGGGTTTTTACGCGACGAGCGGCAATACTCGCAGGACGATCGAAGCCGAGGCGAGATAAGTCCTGCGATCATTGTAAGCGAGTCATGTAAAGACCCGAATTGTTTGCATTGGCGTATATACTATTTTATGTGACGGCGGTGCATTTACAAGTTTTTTTGCGTGAGGTCTGTCATGTGAAGGATCACGCCATGTTATACGCATGCACTAACACGGTTTATGTGCATTTACTTTGAATATGCTCCACTACTACACATGCGTTGAAATGTTGAATAATTCACGGAATGAATAAATATTTCAAACATTGCGTGTGCATAATGTGCCGTGCCCACCGTAAACGCGTCTACAACATTCAGCTTCTCTCTACGTGTATATTTAGCGTCGACTTTCATTAATTAAACCTATCAATTCAAATGTGTAGTGTGTATATATTTTAAATGATACCTTTGATTAACGACAGTAATTTCAGATCTCACTCGTTAAATTGTTCTTGCGGAGCGTTCGCAGTTTTAAAAGTTACTGTATCGTAATCCGCGCATGCGTTTTCACTTTATGCTCCTCTGTATCATAATACGCGCATGCGCAGATCAGTTTTCACTTTATGCTCCTCTGTATCATAAAGTACAACTTTACGATACTCTGCGCTGTCGCATAAAAACGCGTAAATGCACCGGAGTCACATAAAGTAATCAACTGTATTTTGCAGGAAGTAAGCATCCATGACTACTTATATCAGTTGTCTGAATTGGGAGTCGACGTTTCTTTGAAATTCACTGTCGTTCTCCAAGGAACCATCGAACACCTGGTTAATCAGACGACTTCAACGAGAACTGCTTTTCTCGAGGACATTTGTGGCTCTTCTCGCTGCGATAAAGAATACAAAATGTAATTTTATTTTACTTCATTACATGCAAATTATTGAAAAAAAAATGTGGTTAACCATACCCCCATGGGGGTCTTTGGTATCCTCACAATCCTTTTTCCTCTCCTTTCCTTTCCTTCCTTTCCTACCACCAATTGCTTTCCACTTTCCACTCCTTGCCATGGACTCTCAATTACCGTACTATTGACCGGTATTCACGTCAACTATGGGATTATTGCAACCCCCCATTAACTCGCTTGGGAAACCAGGGAAAATCAAGCGACGGTATAGCTCGGATGTAAATTCAAATTCTCTTTTGGCAATCAACGAATTTTTTCCGAGCAGAAAAGCTATAGAATTTTTTCTGACCCCGCCAGGATTCGAACCCGCATCCTCAAGCCTGGCAGCTTAGTGGCTCGACCACCGAGCTACCGCAGCTCTCGCAAATTATTGTATTGCAAGGACGTAGGGTTGGGGGCAGTTTCCCTCCCATTGAAAAATTCGTTTAACTACGTTTTTGCTGCGGAAAATGTTCACTCGAACATTTATAATCTGACATACTTTTTGAATTTTTTAAACCTAAGATCTAGAAAATGCATAGGTGTGACAATTTCAATTAAAACATCATATGTACAAACTGTTCTCTCGAATTATTAATTACTATTAATCTGGATTTTTCAGTTTGAAAAAAGCTGTTGACAAAGTTCTCGATGAAATGAACGCCGTGGTTGATAAGAGAAGAAACTTACTCGAGAATCAGAAAGCTCTGCAAGAAATGCAAAACAAAGTTAAAACTCTCGAGATTAAAAAGAGCAATTTGGTGAGACTCAAACTTTCATATATTTTAAAATTTTCATCATACATTTTTTGAATAAAATTCTTTTTTATTTTCCAGAAAAACATATTGGTGCGAATAACTCTTTGCAAGCTCAATACTATCGAAATGGAGATAATTGGCAAAGTGAACAATTTTGTGACCGCCGACCAAGAAGAACAAGATTTCGCAGACGAGGCCAAAGGGAAAATCGAAAATATCATAAGGGAAGTGAAATTGAAGAGAAATGAAGTGGTTTCTTTTGAGAAGAAACTGATTGAATTAGAAACCGAACAAAACATCCTCATGAAAGACGAAGAACGGAATTTCGAATTATTAGAAGTGAAGACTCGTTTGAGTCATATAGCCGAGAAGAAGAAAATGTTGAGAAGTGCTATGGACAGGGCAGAAAAAGAATGCAAAAACTGCTCGGAAACGATAAAAGATCTTTCGACGCAGAAAGACGAAGTTGAAAAGATTTTGGGTGATTTCCAGAGTCAGCACTTCCAAGATTTCAATGAGTCGGATGCTGAACAAGTAAATTTTCATGCTATATTCGTGTATTCGATCATAATGGAAATGCTTAAAGTTTTCGAAATCAATTACAAATTATGATACCTGTGACATTTCAACGGCTGATTTTTTGAAATTTCTAAATTTTCTAAGAATATGCTTAAATTTTTAAAAATGGAATTTGAAAATGATGGAAACTTTCAAAATGCGACGAAATATTAATTTTAAACGAGTTTTGTATTTTCTAGGTTTTTGAATAAATGTAGATTTTTCCTTAATGAGAAAATTTATAAATTTTCTCAATTTTTGGTAAAATTTGAACATCGTCAACATTTCGCAAAAAATCGAATTATTATAAAATTTAAATATTTCGAAATTGTATCAACATTTATATATTTCTCAAATTTCGAGAAAATTCATTTTTTTAGGCAATTTCAGAAACTTTTCCAGAATTCGATTTATTTTTGAATGTAATCAGAATAGGTTGTAAAATATTTTAATTTGATAAGTTTGGGGAAAATTGAAAAATTTCGAAATCCACAAAGCAAAAGAATTTCTAAGATACAAATATTTTTGTTTTCCAGGTCGCTGAGTACTCTGCTCTGAAAGCCAAAGCTAATCTGAAAACTCGTGAGATAAAAAAAAAATTGGAAGAAATCTTGGACAGCGAACGAAATTTCAAACACGAATTCGACAGCCTGCAAAATAAATGCAGAGAGAATACAGTTGAAATGGAAAGTATACAAGTTTCGCTTGGAAAAATTAAGAAAGAAATTGACAACCACAAATCTTCCTACGACGATTCAATCGACTTCAAAATTGAAAATACTAAGAGCCATCTCCAGTCTTTGGAATCTAATAAAGAAGAAATGAATAAAAGAGCACAGATTTTGGGTGCAAAACTTGCTGAAGCTAATTTGAACGAGAGCGAAAAAAAGAAACAAGTGAAACTGCTGACAATCAATTCTGAACTCGTGAAGCACTTCGGCTCCAAAATCGTACGCCTCTCAACATATTTTTGTAGTTTGAATTATTTGAACATTATTAATTCTTTAAATGATTAATTTTCATTTCTGTAATCAGCTGCAGATTTAAATTTGTGATTTGGGAAACTTGAAGATTAATTTAACCGAATTCGAAAATTATTTAAATTTGAGTTGTTATTTTCATGATTGCTTGTTGACACAAGTTTTCTATTTCAGATTGGACGATTGAATGTGCTGTGCAAACCAACCGAAGAAAAATATTCTGTAGCAGTTACAAAACTTTTTCTCTCGCACGCAAATTCTTATATTGTCGATACCGAATACACCGCTAGAAACTGCATCGAATTACTCAGAGACAAAAAAATTGGAACAGCTACGTTTATTCCTCTTGATACAATCAAATATGAAAGAATCGACAATAAATTGAGGTAATATGAATTGAAACATTACACTGAGAAAAATCTGTACTGACTGAATGAAAAAAAAATATTGTTCTCGAAAGATCTTTTTATCGAAAAAAAAGGTTTATGCTTCTTTTTGAATTTGAATCATTGAGTATTCTTAACTGACTGCAGCTCAATGTCACGTCGATGGTTAGTAATATTTATCTTCTTTCGTGTTTAATTTTTACAAAAATCAGTTGAACACGTGATGTCAATTCTACTAAAAATTACTGCCAGTGTAGCTGATCGAGCTGTTTGCGAATTTTTTTTTCACTGAATTATCTTTTTTTTTAGACGAATGGGAGTGACTTTTGCTTACGATTGTTTGAACTTCCCAACTGCCCCTCCGAACGACATTTCGAAAGCAGTTTTGTTCGCAGTTGGAAACAGGCTTGTTTGCGAAAACGAAGACGAAGCTCTGAAGTTGTCGCGAAAACTCAGAGTGGATGTGAGAACTCGATTTTTTCGCCTTTTTAAAATAATGATGTATACATGTTTTGAGGAGTAATAAGGAAATTTTTATGTACAATTGTATAATTTTATAGTTTTGTTAATATTTTTGCCATATTGTCAATAATTTTATACAAACAAAAAACCTGTGCTTTTTGGATTATTGCAGAAATGGCTTATGAATGTATATTTTCCACATGTACCTTCGAAATTTCCAATAATTTGTAGGATTACGTAAAAGTTGTTGTTGTTTTCAAAATTTTTTAAAGTCTTGAAAGTTTTAGGATAACTGCATTGCATTTTCCATATTTTTTAAATAATTTTGTAATTCCAGTGCGTTACTCTGAATGGAAGCTTGTACCAAAAAAACGGAATTTTTTCGGGTGGATTTGCGGATCTACAAAAAAAAGCATTGCAATGGGTGAACAGTAAAAACGAGAATTTGGAAGAAGAGCAGGTTCTCTTGAAAGTTGAGATGTCCACTCTTATGAGCGAGTTGTTCAGTACGAAAGAAAAAATGAGGGAACTGAAAGAGTCTGAAGATCAGAACAAAATCGTTGACAACATTATCGAAATGCTGCAAAAACAGGTATTAAATTAGAAAGGTGAATTTTCCTAAATTATTAATTTATACAATAAACTGTGAAAAATTCCTCGAAAAAGAATAAAAATCACGAAAATTTTGATAAAACCAAGTAACTTGACAAAAATAAAAATGAGTAATCAGTAGTTTTTGGAATCTTGAAATACATCGAAATCATACCAAATTTCAGTATTCTCAGAATTTTTGAGTAAACTTTAGAATATTCTGCTTTACGAAAGTTATGTCAGAATTCTATAAACTCAAAATTCCACTGATTTTTCATGATAACTCAACATTTTTGCAAACATTGATAAAGTTTGGAAACCTAAAAACAAGCCTAAAAGATGCTACAAATTCTTATCAATTTCGACGATTTTTTCTTCAATTGTACAAAAATTTCTCAAACTTATCGACAGATTGTCTCGCGTATTCAGAAAATTATTGATATTTTCCAATGTATACTTTACCTGTAATTAATTCAAAACTTGTAAAACCAGATGCATAGCTTGAAAGAAGCCACAGTGAAACTTGAAATGGACTTAACTTGTATTAAGTCTCAAATGGAATCAATCAAGAGTGCGTCCCAAGGAATACCAGAATCGAAGGAGCGATTGGAGTCTCAAATTCAGGCGATCGAGAGAGACATTTTTGCTGAGTTTTGCGAACAATACAGTCTCACAAGCATCGCGAGCTACGAAGAACATCATTTCTTGTAATTTTCATTTTTTCTATGAAGGATCGATTACGAATTACATGACATTAGGAAGGGGGGGGGGGTCGAAGTCAACATTTTATAAAACGTGTCGTTATTTCGCATAGTTCTTTATGTTTATGTTAGTGAAAAATAAGCAAGGAGATTTTTTCGCGGAATTTCTCGTCATGCAATTCATACAAAAGTACGTAATTAGGCAGGTTAAGAAAAAACAACTAAAATGTTTTAGGGTTTTCATGGAGCATAAGCAAAAACAATCTGACTTGGAAAAACAGCTGATGCGTATCAAATCAGAAATTGAAGTCGAAAGTGATCGTGAAAAAGAGCATAAAGGTATAAAACAAATCTTTATCCTACGCCGTGGAGAATGTGTATACTTTTTCCACTGTTGACATGTTCCGAACAGACTTTTCACGTTGTAGGATAATATAAAATTCGCAACTAGTGGAATAATGATTGTCCAACTCATGTGATTATAAAACGAGTTGTAGCCGAATTTTAGAAACTTCACATTCGTATAAAAATTATTATTCCACTATTTTTGAAATCTAGTATTTTGTCAAACTTTGCTGAAGTGTGCATAACAAGTTGTTTTATCATAGAAAAATTCGAAAAATTGGCAAAAAAACTTGTTGCTGAATTGAAAGAAGAAAAGAAAGCTTTGAAGAGATTCGATGAACTGAAGTCTGTTTTGGCACAACACGAAGAGAAAAAAGAAGACCTGAATAAGAGGAGAGAAGACACAGAGAAGACTATTACCAAACTTCGTCTGGAAATAAAAAAGTCGAAGAAAACGATTGATGATCTTCAGAACGAAATCAAGAATAAGGGAAAAATAATGTTCTTGCTTCGAAACGAAATTCTGAAATTGAAGATCGCGCGACAAAATATCCTCAAGGACGTTCGGGTAAACAAATATTTCACAGATATTGAATTGTTGAAAAAAACTGTATACTCTTAAAAATGATCACAAATTCTTCGAAACTGAAAAATCATTATCTCTATCCTTTTTTCAAGGTTTCGATAATTTTGAAATGTTCAATAATTCTCGTGCCTTTTTTTTAGATGAGGTATGGCGAAATTTTGCCACTTGCCCCACGGAGTGGGAACAATTGGGACATGGATTCTGTTGACGAGGACAGTAGCATTGACAACATTTGTTCTCGCGATTTTTTCATTAAATTCGATTACTCATCTCTGCCCGAAGAGTACGAGAATGGAACTGATTCGCAAAAGCGTCGACTTCTTGCAGACTTGGAAAAAGATATTTCCGGATTGGAACAAGAAATATCAGAATCGGTAATTTGTTCTCAATAAATTGTAACGGTACCAATGATGAATGGCTGGAATGTAATTTTCAGGATGGCGTCCCAAGGAACAACTACGACGAGCGCATCGAAAATGGCAAAAATGCGATTCGTTGCATCGCAGCCACGTTGAATAGCAAAAAGGAAAAATATCAACAGAAAAAACTCGAATTCCAAAGAGTTCACGATGATCGACATAGAAAATTGAAAGAATTGGTGGATTTTATTAATATCCATGCTGGTGAAATTTATAAGGTGAATTAATCAGGGAAAATTTTGATTATATTTCATTCATGTTTCATCCAGTCGATTCATTTCATTTTCTGCATTTGAATCCTTGAAATTCTCTGTTTTTCAATTTAAATTTGAAAATGTGAAATTTTGTGTAACTTGAAAATTATAAATTCATAATTTTTCGTAGTGATGATTGAAAATTCCAAGATATAGTAATATCAAATATGAATTTCACAAAATTCATTCTTCAACACATTGATTATTACCAAAAATTGTATTCTTGATGTCTAGTAATTTCAGGAGCGTTTTAAATTTAAAAAAATTCATTCGATTTTTAATTGTTCGTTCTGTTTGTAAAATAGTTGTCGTTTCCAAATTTTAATAATGTTTTTTTTTTCTCCGACTCCTAGCAGGAGCATGATTTCTTATGTTTGCATCTATTGCAGAGACTGACCGCTGATCCAAATGCGTCTTTGACTATTATGTCTGAGAATCCAGAATCCTGCTTTGAAATGGGAACACAGTTGCATTGCTATCGTTCGAACGAGCCTTTTCGAATGATCGAAGAATTGTCTGGAGGCGAGAAAACTGTTGTCGCGCTCGCACTTTTGTGCGCGTTGCAAAAGTAAGATTGGCTTGAATAATTATTATATTGAATAGTAATTATATGAAAAATTGTGATCACGAACTATTATTATACTAAATAATTAATTCAAAGATGGAAACCAAGTGTTCTGATCATCGACGAAATCGATGCCGCTCTGAGTGCCAACAACATTCGGAACATTTGTGATTATTTCGAAGAAGCTAAAGAGACTACTCAGATCATAGCAGTTAGCTTGAATAGACAGTTTTTAAGAAACGGCGATTTCCTCGTTACAATTTTTTCGACGACAGTAAGTAAAAATTTATTGTCTTCACAATTGTTGTTAATATTAACTGAATTTTTTACTTTTCATTCGATAATTAAATTTTTTGGCTTGTAATATTTGAAAAATGTATTGGATTAACAGAAATAGTACATTATTAAGCTAGGGAGAAACTTCTTTTTTTGACAGGGGAATAAACAGCCGTTCATTGCCCTAAGGTGTATAAACTCGACTTATTATTTACCAATAAACTTATTTGTATTTGCAGAGTTATCCGCCATCATTATTTTTTCTTTGCCTGGGTTACCACGGATTCTTTTTTTTGGCCACAGATTCAAAGTTTTCGTTCGTTTTTTTTTTTTTTTTTTTTTTTTTTTTGAGAGCTGCGAATTTCCTTGTTCGTGATTTTGTGGAGTCAAGGTTCGATTAATTTTTAAGACTCCCGATTTGCGACCTTTGTGATACACTCGGTAAAAATTACTCGAATTACTTTTTTTCTTTTATGATTATATGCTTATAGTTTTTCACGCATCAATTCAAAAGAAAACTTGGCTGTTTTGAATACATCAGTACGCTGATTTTTTATTTCGATTCATTCTGTCTCATAACAGATCGATTTTAGTAGCCATTAATCACGATCAATTTTATCTGCGGCTCCAATTTATGATTATTTGTTCGTTCGTCATTATATATTTTATTTTATATCAAAAAAGTCATAGATATAAGATACCTCGATAAAAATATTTGTTGACTTCTATGATAAATCGGAAATGAACCGAATTGAATTTGTATTGCTTCGAAAAAAATTTTGTACTTAAATAAACTTTTTATTCCCAGAATAACTCTAATTTTGTTAACATAACAAACGTAAATATGATTTACACGTAATCGATTCGAATATGTACAATCTACGATACCATAGTTTATTGCTGGGCTGTTAGCGCGAGTTGTCTCAGTTGTTTCAATACCGTTTCCAAAAGTTTCTTCTTGTCTCGTTCACTTTTTTTCAGAACTGAAAACACTGCTTTCTTATCAGCTTCTCGGAGTCTGGAAAATTTTTAAATTGATCATTATTATTATTTTCATTATAAGAATAAGTTGTCAGTTTCAATTACTTACTTTTCTAATAATAATATCGCCATATTTGGTGTGACCAAAGTATATTTCCCCGAGTCGCTTCCGTAATCATGAAAATAGACGGGCCAATCCCAGCTCATAAACAAGTCCAACAATTGTCGTAGTTTTGCAAAATACTGCAACAAAGCGCCTTCCGGTAAACCTACGACTGGTTCCGAAGCCGCGAATTCTATAAAAATAATCCCTTAGTAGACGTGTTTTACTCAAACACATGTAAACTGTTTACACGAGGTTTGCATGAAACGTACGGAAATTCTGACATTAAATTTATTTAAACTGTTTACAAAAATTTTACATCAAATTTACGCAAATAACTGTTTAATAGGGTCATTTGTCATTTCACCTGATTTCTCAGAATAACATTGAGAAACAATTGAGACTGGTTAAAATTGGGATACTTTATCATTTTTTTATCATTTTCATGCTTTTAATATTAGTACTTCATAAAGAGCCGCGGTAGCTCGGTGGTCAAGCCATCAAGCTGTCAGGCTCGAGGATGCGGGTTCGAATATCCTGGCGGGGTCAGATTTTTTTCTGTAGCTTTCCTGCTCTGAAAAAATTCGTTGATTGCCAAAAGACAATTCGGAGTTGCATCCGAGCTTTATACCGTCGCTTGGTTTTCCATGGTTTCCCAAGCGAATCAATGGAGGGTTGCAAAAACCCATAGTTGACTTAAATACCGGTCTCAATAGTATGATGATTGAGTCCATGGCAAGGAGTGGGAAGGTTTGGAAGGAATTGGTGTTGGAAGGGAGAGGAAGGAAATTGTGAGGATACCAAAGACCCCCATGGGGGGTATGGTTAACCACAATTTACTTTTTTATTAGAACTTCATTTTTAACAAACATAAAAAGTATCATAATTACATATAAATCGAAAACATAAACTTTTTCGTAACTTACGTTCACATTGTATCGTATCCAGATTGACCTGTTGCAAAGCTCCCATTGATATCTGCTTGACTTCGTCACTAATCAAAAGCTTCAGAATCGTTTCAGCAATGTGGCAACACGCCGATTTGCAGGCGACTTGAGCAACTTCGGCCTGGATAAAAACGTGATCAACGTGAGAATTTCATCTTCCATCAAACAATAATGCTTTTGTAAAACAGTCTTACTGGTAAATTAGTGAAACAGGTGAAGGTACTCCTGAGAAAAGCGATAAGGTCTGTTATGAAACCTGAGGCATGACCTTGAGCCTCCACCAGGGTCCAATCGTAATTTTCTAACTCCACAAATTCGTTGAGCTTCTGTTTCAGCTTCTCGCAAATTTGCTTTTCTGCGTCGTCTTTGGCTACCCCGAACATTGCTGATTTCACGCTACTGCTCAATTGTCCTTCGTGAGGTGTGCTATAAAAAAAATGTACAACTTTCATAAAATATATTCACGAAAATACTATTGATTTTTCAAAATTAAATGACATGATTTTAATTTCACGAACAATTTTGACAATGTCATTTTTCGTAGTGCGTACAGTTTTGAAAGTACATTATCCTTAAAAACTGATTTTCTAATTTTTCAAGAGACAACCAAGCCTGGTGAAATTACCCGGTGATGTTTGAAACGAATTCTTCCAAATATCTCGTCGAGTTTTCGAGGTATCCGGTGTTGATGATAATTTGGACAACTTGTAATAAGGCCAGAGAGGGTCTTCGGAAAAGCGAGGACAAGCATCCACTGAACGTTCGGGTCAACAAGAGATTTGTGGACTTGCAAATCATCTCGTCGATTTCAGTCTGGGTGAGATTCAAGTCTTCGGAGAATTTCAAACAAGCGTAGATGAATTCCTTGACTTGTTGGTACACTTTCGGCACCATCTTCGAGAATGGAAACCTCTTGGGAAATTCCGATTTCTGCAGTTCTTCGTCATGGTACGGGAAAGAGTCTAGAATCTCATCGTATTCAGGTTGGGAGTTCACCTAAATTTTTTATATGAATGTTGTTATCGATTCAAATCCTAAATGTCCATATAGATTTATCTCGATTTTTTTTCGGAGAATTTTTTTTGAGAAAAATCGAGATGGCTTCATTTTTATCTTTCATGTTCGTACAAATCGAACAAAAATGAGAAAAGTAAATACCTGAATCGGTAAAAAATCATCGTCATCCAGAATATCACGGAAAATTTGCACCCAATGCTGCATGAGAACTTCGTTATAATGGACACGAATTTCTTGAAGCAAATCCCAAAGTTGCCCAACGGGAAAACCGTAATTCTAGAATGTAAAAAGTTTCGAATTATATCAAAAATGATGACTAATTTCCATTTTCAAAACGTGTTAAAGAAAAATTGAACGACGTATCTATATACTCGAAATTTAACGAATTTTTACATTTAAAGCTCATATTCGAATGCCCTGCGAAACACAGATTTTTTATATTCATTCTCTCTTTATTGCTGTGATTTTTTGTCTGGAGTGACTTAAATATTCGTAAAAAATTTTTTAATTTACCCTCAGTGTGGTGTTGAAGAGCATTATCAGATTTTTGATTTTCAATATGAGCGTCGCGTCAGTACAATAGGCCTAAAAAGTTCAGAAAAAAATGTAATAGAATACGAATTTTCAAATAAATTCTTTTTTTGAGTATCGTCGTAAATACCGAGTGTGTTCGCAGTGCATTGACAATTTTCGACAACGCCATAGCCCAAAGATCTTCCAAATACGATCTTGTTGTGAGCTCGTTTCCTGTATTCAAAATGTGATCTTCAACCACGAAAAATCCAATAACTGCGTGTATATACGATTGGTACCCAACAATGCTCTCATGCTGAAAAAACGCAAAAAAAAAAGTTTTTATTTACTCAAAATAATTATTAAAAAAAAATAACGACTTGCGAATTTTTTTATAAAAAACCTGTTTACCAATTTTATTAGTTTTATTCGTATTCTTGACCGAATTTTACTTACTTATTTTAATATATCGACTTTTGAAATTTTTTTGCTTGGATTTATTTATTATTAATTACCATATTTATAGGTGGCTGCAAAACCAGCCTCGCTTGTTGTTGCCTTTGCTGCCTATAATATTCTTTGAAAGTCTCGCCTTCTCTCAAAACTGTGTAAATATGGAAGCATCGATAAACTGGACTGAAGTCCATCAAATCTTGAGCGCTCAAAAGCGCTTCCTCTCCTTCAACTGCTCCAGAGTCGGCGAATATTCGTTTTTTCTTTCGTCCAATAATTTCAGCTTCGTTTTCCAATTGTTCTGCCGTCTGAGAAAAAATAATTTGAATTAGGCTGGCAGTCAATAAATTGTTTCCAAATCGTAAAACGAAAGAACTTTTTAAAATTTACTCCAAATAAATTTTTATCAGAAATGTCCAAATTTTTCATCATAATTAAAAACCTAAAGAATGTCAAATTAAATTTTTTTTCTCACGTGTTTCATGGCAACTTGGCCAATTCTCGGAGAATGTTTTCTGATGTTCTCCAAAAAATCCCTCAAATCAGACATGGAAGCATCTTTGATATTTTCTCGAATTCTGAAAAAATTCCACACATTTTTTAATAGTATGTAAATCGTTTTTTTTTAGATTAGAATGAATTTGCAGTAATTTTAGAATTCTTACTGAGGAATTTGTTGTGTGATTTGGGAAGAAAACCTGTAATTTTGGACTTTTGGTAAATCGCGGTGTTCTAATTGTTCCAGGGTCTTGAGGGCAGGATAATATCGCTTGTCTTTCAATTGGCGCTGTAATTTTGCGTAAGCTTCCAACATTGGGAGGCACATCGTGAGACTGTCCACCGCTGCCGCCATGTTGCTTTCGACTTTACGAGCCTTGACGAGCTCCTCTTTTCTTTCGATGACTGCATCCGTCGTGGCAGTGACACGTTTGTCCAGTTCCAGGATTTCAGTCTGAAGGAATTTATGAATTATGGAATTTCAAGGTATCGGCTTTACTTCGCAATTTTTTTAGATTTTAAATTTGAAGTTTTCAAACTCCAAAATTGTCCACTTTGATAAAAGTGTAACTTGATTTTCTGAACGTTGGAATATGTGTTATCGAATTGACGATTTTTGGAATTTTAATTAGTGAGTTATCAAATCTGATAATTTTTTGGATTCGCAATTTTGATACTAGAATTGTTCAATTTTGAGTATTTATAGAAGAATTTTAAAATTTCGAATATTTTCAGTTCAACTTTCAAGATTTTTCAATTCTGACATCGGTTTTAGAATTTTGAAGTCACAAATTATTGAATTTCAAGGTACCTGCATTATTTAGAAATATTTTGTAAATTTGAAATTGAAAGTATCCAAACTCCAGAATTTCCTAATCTGATTATAGAGTAGAAACTAATTATAAAATTACATTGAGTTGCTGAGCCTGGGTTCTGACTTTCAGCAGCTCTCTGATGGAATCAATGAAACCTTGGTAATGATGATTGCACATATGCTCGATATCCTTGTCATGTTTCTTGACTCGCTCATCCAGTTTTGCCATAAACTTTTGATGTTCCTGTCCATCGTATATGGCTCTAGAGATGAAATTTATCCATCAAATTCAAAAGTTCATAAAATTTAGAAAATTATGCGATTCTTGTATTCACTGCAATCATTGAATTTTTCAAAGTCTAAATTTTTGTGGCCTCAAGATTTTAAAATTCATCAATATAAATGTCTAAATTCATATCTTGAAAATTCACAAGTTTTTTAATTCCAATTTTTCCTATTGCAAAATTAAAAATTCAAATTTTTTTAATAAGATAATAAATGTTTTAAAATTTCAAAAGTTAATATCGAAAGCTCCATAATTCTATTTAGAAGATTTTAAAATAAAAATTGAAACTCAAGTACAAGACAAAAAAACCATACAAATACTAGGCGAATGTCATTTTTTCACATGAAAAATTATATTATTTCATTTTATCTCCAGTAATTACTTAAAATTGATCAACTTTGTCAAACCTACAAATTTCCCTTTTTTAAAATCTTTTCAACCAAAATTCATGTTGCAAGACATTACAAAGATATTAATAAAAAATACCTAATAACTAGGCCTAAACTGCTAATATCCGAACATTCGATTTCATCGATTAAATGCTCATGTTTCGGTGTTGTATTCAGCAAAAGACTCTGAAGAAGGTTGAGTGAAACCATCGACATTGTCGACAAAAATCGCACGAGACTATGAAAATGAAATTACAATTGCCCGTTCTCATTGCGCATATGCGCCCTAAATGAGGGTGCATCTGCGTAGAAGGGTTGCTTTTCCAACCCCCGCGAATTTTCGAAAAAAATCCCGAAAATTTACCTAAAGGTCGGACCCAAATAATCGTCGATCCCTTCGATTTCCTGTATCAGCGAATCTGTTTGTTGCATATTTTGTTCGGGAATTTCATATATAAATCTTGGGGAACAAGCACTTCCGAGAAGTCGAATAAAATCCAATTTTTTAGGTTTTTTTCTATATTTTTTGGTATTTGAGAGTATTTGACTTCGTTTTTGACAAATCAATCTGTCATTCAATGTGCCATAGCCATTCAACGTTTTGATTCATCATATGATTGACCCAGATTGACATGGATACGTATCAAGAGCGTACCCTGAACAATTTTTCAGAGGGAGCTTTAATAGTCTTGAAAAATTAAGTTGATGAATGAGTAATTCTTTGAAAATTCGTTCAATTTTTTTAAATATCATGAAATTCATCAATATTATTTATAATATCCAAAAATTATTGAAAATACAATTGTTCTGGCTAATTGGGAAATTTGCGAATTTTTGAATTTAAATCCCCTAATTCGGGAAAATGAAATGCTAACAATTTCAATTTCCAATTTTTTATTGAAATCAAGAATTTTACAAAATTCGAAATTAGTTGAAAATTAAAAACATACAAATATTGAACCTCTAAAACCACTCCTTGACTACGTCCCTGATAAGAATTTTCTGTTACGCAAAAAAACGTTATCTTGAAATACGACTTTTGAAAAATCCAAGATGGTGGATGCGCTTGCGCGCAAGAAGCGTCCGCAACTGACGAAGATGACATGTAAATTGTCAGATTTCCAGTGCGTGTGTAGTGCATTGTATGAAAAAAATGTAAATAAATTGTTCATCTCGTTTTCTTGTTTCAACGCGCGCGCGTCAAATTATAATCATGATAATTAATGAGGCCGTGAGAACGCGTTGTCACAAACATTGACTAAGCATTTATACGGAACGTTCGGAAAAAATCCATGAAAAACTACCGTGATACATAGGCATTTTCATTGTTGGTTTTGGGTTCGAGTGTGACAACAAATGAAAATTTCGCCGTTGCTGCCGCATAGTTACACAGTCGCATTGTTGTCGATTTAGTTATTTTTTCGACGGAACCGGGTAATCCACCGCGTTTGGGCTCAGTGGAGCGTGAGCTCAGTTATCAAAATATCAATTGCTGTTTAAATTATCGAAATTTATTCGGTCGCACAAGGGTAACAATGCATTCAATCCATTTGTTTTAAGGAGTTTTGGAAAAGAACTGCTTTAGAGCAATGTGAGTTCGTTTAATCGCAGATTTTACATTTTTGTTTCTGTCACAAATTATGTTCACAAATTTATTTTGTTAAATTACTGTTACAATCCAAAAGTAAAAACATGGGAATTATTGGGTTTGTAAATAAACTGATTCGACAATGTTGAAAATCGAATGATTTTTAGGTTCGGATTGGATATGAAGATTTTCAAATTAGAAGATTTCAGCAGAATTTGGAAACTTTGAATTTTTTTTGCAGAATTTAAAATTTAAAAAATTGAAAACAGTTTGAGAATCGTCAAATTTTAATGAGAAAATTTACAAGTTAAGATATTAAGAAATTCTGAAGCTCGAAGTGTTTATAGAAAATTTGGAAATTTATGCATTGAAATTTTTATGACAAATTTGAAAATATATACATTTAAAAATTTTATATGTGTACAAATTTTTCAGTACATACATTCAAAATTTGTTTAGGAAATTTTGAAATGTCCACATTCAACGTTTTTATAGAAAATGTGTAAATTTGAATAGTTAAAATTGTGGTACAAAATTTGAAAATGTATAAATTCCAAATTTGTATGGAAATTTGAAAATATATGTATTAAAAATATTGATGGCGAATAAGTAAATTTTTACATTTGAAATTTCAATAAAAAAATTTTGAAATTATAAATTAATTATCGGATCAATTATCTGATAAAAAATATCTCAATCTTTGAAATTCACACATGCAGAAGTTGAAGTTTTACAAAATTGTTGAATTTTGAAACTACGGAATTTGTATTATCTTTTTATGTTATGATATTTCGATAAGTCAAAACTTGATGTTGTTTTCCTGATTACAAATAATATCTTTCAGTTCAAAAATTTCAACAGTACATCAGTTTATTTGCAGTTTCGACTTTTTTGTTTTTATCAGTTGAAAATCATGTTTATGTAAAATGGATGTTCGTACCCAGCGAAAAGAGTTTTTTGTAATGCAAAATTTTCTGATTCTAGGAGTAAGATTACAGAGGATGATTCAGCGACTTATCATGACGTTCTGAAGAGCGTCAGTCCATCATCGTCTGGAAAAAGTGGAACCACAAGTAATAATTTTCATCAAGGTCAATGTAAGGGTGGACCTGCCAATAACACGAACTCGCAAAAAGAAGGGAATTCCAAAGAAGACTGCGACGACAGTTTGTCTCCAGAAAAGGTTCTTATAACAATTTAAAACATGATTTAATCGATTTTTTCGAGCACCAATACTTTTAGAAATAAAATTTAGACTTGAATTTCAAAATTAAACAAAAAGAAACATTTAGAATATTTTTTGAACTCCTTGAAAAACTTTTTTCTTAATTCTTGGAAACTGTAATTTTCCAAGCCTGTAAAACTCTGGATTAAAAAAAAAGCGTGCAGAAATGGTATCTAGACTAAAAAACTCCAAATGTTTAAAAAAGAAACATTTAGAGTTTTTTTTAATACTCATTAAGACGTTTTTTATCAATTTTTGGAAACTAGCTTTCCAAGTCTGAAAAATCGGACATTTGGAATGTAAGAAAGTTGTGAAATTCGAATTTTCAAATTTGCATTTCTTCATTCTTACAAAATTTATTAATACATTTGAAAATGAATTATGTATAATCCTGTAATTGAAAAATAATCTATTGAAATTATTTAGAAATTCCTTTTTTTTACCATAAAAAATACAGTAATAGAATCAATTTTCACAGCTTAATGAATGAACTCGAAATGATCATAACAATATTTTTTATAACTTGAAAAAAGGCGTCTTGACAAAATTTTCGTCGTTTTCGTTAAGCTTGCACATGAAAAATCTCAAAGGTGAGAGTTCGCAGAAGAATTAAAAAACCTCATCAATGCGCGTTGCAAACGTCAGGAATTTTTCATCGTCTGAATTATGGAATGCGTGAAACACATGTGTGATATCATAATCATTCTAGATAACGTTCGTGTTATTTCGAAACTTTTTTTTTATTCTCTATAGATTTAATAGAAGAATTACTTGCAATTTTCCTGTGCCTTAGAATGCTGTATGTAAGCGATTTTATTCAAACCTACAAACTTACATAAATTGCGGAATAAAACTGCTGATTGTAGAAGTATGAAAAGTAGGACGTAGAGATTTAGATTTGATGCATTTTTAATTTATGAAATCTAATTATCTTTTAAGAAATAAAAAACTTCACGGATCATGGAAATGTTTCCAATATTTGAAAAAAAGTTTGATTTTGATAAAATGTGTAAAAATCGAAGAATGCGTACATTTTGAAAAAATTGAACATGAGAGAGTTCGAAATGTTGTTTCAGATTTTATGCAAAAATGTGCACTTTCAAGATTTTTCAAGACTTTTATTTATTAATACCTTGCAGAATGGAATATACTGTAAAAAACTCCATAATTTCAAGAAATTTTGTATAATCATTTCACAATTTGAGTTTTTTTACCAGCGACTTTTTGGAGCATTTTCTCGGATTACAATAAAAATGTTGTAACTTGACATGAATTATTAATTTGTTGAAAGTATTATACATTGTTTTGAAGTATTGGTAAATAGAATTTTGGAATACAAAATCGCTTTTTCAACGATATTATTTAGTGTTATTTTAGTAAATCAAAAATTGTGAATCGTGAATCGAATATAGTAATACCCCAATTAAATTGAGACATTAATCATCGATATTTGAAGTATAAGTTTAATATCTCCATGCTAATAAAATTTTCGGATGGCAGCCGCCTTATGCTAGCGTTAAATTATCAAAAAAATTATCTTTCGTCATAAATAAAATACGTATTTTTAGGATTTGAATCAGCCCCCGAGTTTCGTGAGAAAAAAGGGGAAAAAGCAGAGTGGGCGATCCAAGAATAAAAAATCCTCGTGGTACAATGCTCTTTATCCAACGTACAAATCGCGCTCCGAAGATTTCAGGCGAATTTTCAAAGAGATCCCAAAAGACGAAAGACTCGTTCTTGGTGAGAATATTTTACAAAAATTACAGTTTTTATTACTTTTTCATTTAACGTACACTTTTTTAACTTCTATTTCTGAAAAAAATGTGATTGTAAACAAAAATTTTGAATTGCGGGAAGTTTTTGACGTAATTTATCATTGATCATTTTTGTTGCGTTTTTCAGATTACTCGTGCGCTCTTCAACGGGAAATTCTAGCGCATGGGCGGCTTTACGTTTCGCAAAACTATTTATGTTTTTACGCCAACATTTTCACATGGGAAACGTTAGTCACCATAAGCTGGAAAAATGTCTCGTCGATAACCAAGGAAAAAACGGCGCTTATTATACCAAATGCTATATTAGTTACTACGGCATCGGAAAAATTTTTCTTCACTTCTTTTCTTTCGAGGGACAAAGTGTACTTGATGCTGTTTCGCATTTGGCAAAATGCTCTAATTGGCCAAGTAAAATTAGTTGTATTACTTTATTATCATCGCGAACTTTGAAAAATATTATTAAGGAATGTTTTTAACTTGATAGAATTTTAGATTGGGAATGAAATTCGGAATTTTCGTAGAATGGATAGATTTGTTGCAGTTTTTCGTCTGATAAATGTTAAATCGGAGAAATTTTACATAACGTTTATTTTCAGATTATTACTTTTTCACATTAAGATTTTCAAACTGTCGGGTATTGTTTACTAGATCGAATCTTGATGCTGAATCGTTTGAATTCCAGTGAAATTATTTTTGTATTTTTCACCAAAGTTTCGAAAGTGACTAAATTTTCGAAATTTGTTGAAAAAATTGAATTGGTATTTTTGTAGATTTAAAGTGTGCAATTAGCAGTTTCTGATTGAAATGTTCGAATCTCCGATTTTTCCAAATTTGTAATCCTCAATTTTTCGATTTTTGGTTAGTTATATGTACGTACATTTATGAATGAATATAATATTTTGTTTTTATTTATCATGTTTCATTTTAAGATTTATGAAAAACTATAAAGTTTACATATTTTTCAGACGATGACGACCACTGAAGTGTGGCAGTTGGTTCACAGTTCCTATGGTGAAGAATTGGGCTTGACAACCGATGACGAAGATTACAACACTTCGAAAAGTGAATACAACAAAGTCACGTCGCGCTTATCAATTGAATCAACTTCAGAGGTATGTAAAAACTTTTTTTGAATGATTTCAATTCATTCTAATTAATTATAAATTGCCACAAGGTGAAAAAGTGACTCGATTTTGAATGAGTGTGAAATTAGTTACCCCAAGCGTGGCGAGTGTAACTATCACAAAATTCTAAATCGCGCTTTTTGAATGTGTGACGTATGACTAATTATTTATAATTCAAGAAAAAATAGCTGTTTTTTCTACTGTTTTACGTGTGAAAAGCGACCGATTTTTTCACAGATGGAAAAATTTTTTTTTTTACATTTTTTAACGCTTTTTCTACAGCTGAGAAAAATGCTCTTACACAAGTGTAAAAAAATTGATAATAACAAACAAAAAAAGAAATTTCCAAAAATCCTTCAAATGGTTTTTTTGAATGGTCGAATACTTCACGAAAATGGAATTAATTTCATAATTTAGGTTTTCATCGAAAATGGTGGGTACAGTTGACATGGTTTGACTCATTTCCTAAATTTCAAATTCTGTTAAATATGTAATTTTCGGCCACCGTAAAAAATCATAAAAAATTTAATTTAATCGTGACAAACCTTGGCAAATGAAAAAATTTTTTGTACAAAGTTTTGAAATTTCCAAAGTTTTAAAGCGTTGTAATAAATTCTTTAACATTTACAGTGATGTTTGAAATTCGTCATGATTCTAGCAAAATGCTGTAATTTTCAATTAATTCTTGACATATTCTGGAAATTTTTCAAAAATCGTAAGTTTTCTTAATAAATGTCATCAAATTTCAGGTGGATAGTATAGTAGTTGATCCGTCGTATCGTTTGTCTCCAAAAGTGCTGCTAGAAGCAAGCGACAATAGCGAAGATACCACAGAAAGCGAAATGGAGAAACAAACTGGTAACGTTAATGGCAATTTTTATTACAGAATATAGTTATCAAGTAGATTTTTTACAAAAATATTAATCTTTCCCAGGACGGACTCCAGTTGAGTGCACTGCATCTCACGAAGGACGAAAACTCGTAGATATCACTTTACCAATTAACGTTGATCAATTATTCACACTCTTATTTATGAGTTCACAATTTTATATCGATTTCCAATTGGCTCGCAAATCCAAAGGTGAGATTTTTCGAAACTGAAATTTTTTTAAAATACATTTTTTGGTTTTTTGTCTTCTTTGACTTTATGGTTACTTCTTTTGTTAATTTTATGAATATTTAGTTTCGTTTGCGTTAATCTGAGATTTTAAGTATGTTTATTTATGGAGTAACTGATATATATAAAGCAAAAAAAGTCTTCGTTTTTTGCGTAACTAGGAATGAAATCGGGAGTTTTTTTTTCTTTTTCAACGTCATTTTTAATTTTTGCGTTTTTTATTTGAGAACTATAACTTTAATAAATTTTGATTTCTGTCTCTGCTTATTACGAAGAATGTCCAAAATGTGATGTTTTATTTTTCGAATAGAAAGGTAATTGTTATTAATTTGAAAATTCTTTTCAAAGATTTGGTGCAATCTCCGTGGGCAGAAGACCCGGATAATGGCCAAAAAACGAGAACCTTGACGCTGACTGTAGCGTTGTCTCAAACGATTGGGCCCAAATCATCGCAAGTGACGGAAGTACAGGTTTCGTAAATTTTATTTGCAACATGATTGAAATTTGTTTGTATGTTGTTTTTTAAACCAAGGCATAAAACCTAAGCCTTACATTACGCGTAGGTTGCGTAAATATAGCTTTAAATAATTTTTGAAAATGTAATGACTTTAGTTCAGAATTTGAATGAAAACAGAAATTCAACGATTAGTCGGATTAAAATTACAAAAATTTGACTCATTTTCAAGAATAAATTAAGAATCATAAATTTGATAAATACAAATGGAAATTAAGAATTAAAAATTGAAAGAATCTTCAACTGAAATATTTTTTGTGACTATTTTTATTCAACTAACCAATTAATGAAACGAGTTGCAATTGTTTTAATTTAGATTTCATAATTGCAATTTTTTATTTTTAGATCTTCCAAATTGGTTTGCTGTCACTTTTTTGTTAGTTCGATTAGAACGAATTAAAATTAATAATAAAAATTGCTTTAATGAGGGAATTTTGGTTTTTGCGTTGATATTATTTTGATGAAAGCTTTCAATGATCTTTTGGACATATTTTCTTTTGTTTTTGTGTTTCGAAAACTGTAAATTTATTTTTAATTACAGACCCTGCAGCCTTGCAGCAAACCGGGGCGGCTTTACAGTATCGACGTGGAAAGTTCGAATTCCGGCATTCCGTATGCAGACACATTCAATGTCCAAGTCCACTACCTTGCAGTTTTTTGGTCTCTAAAATACAAAAAAAACGCGGGGGCCCTCGTCAAAAGATAAGACCCCCCCCCCCCCCCCCCTCTCCCCTTGTTTATTGAACTTTTCAGTACACATTTTTGGGTTTCGAATTATGTAATTTCAATTCATGAATTGACAAAATTTTAAAGCTCCGAAATTTTGAAATTTAATTTTCCAATTTTCAAAATTTGTCATTTTAACTGACAAACATCACGAGTATTTTGTCGATTAGAAGTTGTTTGTAATAACAAGCATGTACGAAATAATTAATGTTAAACGCGAAAATGTGAAAAAAAACAATATTTTTAATAAATGACCTAATTTTGATACAATGCCTGATTTCGGCAATTTCCCGTACAAAAACTAGATACAAATATTATTTTTCATATTGTTATTCATTACATGTTTACTGTTTACTTACATTATTATGTTTACTTACATTATTACTGTTTGTTTTTACAGCGTTCGGACGCGTATTTACAGATTATTTCGGACAAAAACTAACATCTAATTTACCAATTCTAAAAAATTGACTGTAATATGATTGATTTTTTGAAAATAATAATTGGTTACTCCTTCTCCCCCTCAATTTTGAATTAAACTTTAAATAATTTTTTTTTTTTTCAGCTTTCATTGACAAAAATGTCTGGCTCGGTCTCGAAGACTATTTTTCACATTTGATGAAGTCGCTCACCATCGAATGCGATGCCATGAACGCGACCGCCGAAGATTCGAAAATACGAACAACAAGGATCGTCACAGAAAGCACGATTGGCATGACATCCAGCTGCTCGGAAATACTGACTCGCAAACCCATTACTGTGGTGGATAGTACAAGTACTTGGAAAAATTATGGTAATTGATGAATGTAATTCACATTAGGGTGATGCTCAAAAACTGTTTTTTACCCATTCATCTTCGTAAAATCTTCCGAGTTCAGAACAATTTATTGGTGTAGGGGTAAGCTATTAGCGAGTGGAATTTTTTTTTACGTGTTTGATGAACAAAACGTTTTTTCACGTCACGAGTGCAAAAAGCATTCATTTTGTGCCTGCGCGCGACAGAAATTTACGCTTTTCCTGCTATAATCGTGAAAAGTATCGTTGGAAATTATCGATCTTGGCTCAGACGATTTTAGTGCTCGCCAAAAAAAACTTCGTCATCGCCAAAATCGGCATATTGCTCCCAGACGCGAAACATATACGAATGATATGGAATATTCAATAACTTTGATGCTTTTGATTCACAATGGAGATTTCGAAAATTTGTTGTTTTGTTAGTTCTACAATTTTTATATTTTTACATTTATCGCTGAAATTGTCAAATATTGAAATATTTAAAAACTAATATTGTTGTTAGTTTTGTCGAGAAGTTTTTTTCATGTTAAGAAGACATTCTTCGGAGTTTCGGAATTTCGATCGAGACATTTACCTTCTTCATGTTGTAAATTAATGTTGAATGTTAATTTTTTTACTATTTATTATTATCTGTGATTCCAATATGTGTTTTTTTTTTAACATTAGAAGAGATGGTAAAATTTTATATTACTGACAATTTGTGTACTTTACATTTTTTATCTTGTCTATTTTTATTTTGAAGTAAAAGATGAAAAATCGATAAATAATGCACTTGTTTAGTGGATTTTATAGTTATGAAAAAAAAAATGTTTATGACTTGAAGGACTTGAGTGAAACAAAAAATACAATAAAATACAGAATCATAAAAAATAAAAAATTTAATTGTATAAAACAGCGTAAAACTAACTTGCTGAAATTTTTAAAAAGTTTGAATAATAAGTATTGAAGTTATCGAACTTTCCATTTCAAAAAATAAACAAAAGTGAGGCAAGAATACTTAAGGAGAATAAAAAAATAAGAAAGTTGGGAAAATCATATTCAGAAAGCAAACTGCTATTAAAAAAAAATTAAATTAACGTCAAAAATGTTATTAAAATAAAAATTGTAATATTTGGATAATTCATACTTAATAGAAATAGAATTGAAATGAAAAGTTTGTGAGGGAAAGCTGAATAATTGCCAAGAACAAATTTTTCGTAAGTGCAATTTTTGCATAAAGTATTGCAACATGCTTTTAAAAATATTAGTCAAATTTCGACGCTTTTGAACATTGTGTTTTTGATATTAATGATTATAGATCTCGGCATTTTTTATATTTATTGTTACTACTTATATACCTGCATAAGGTTAGGTTTGTCAAGTATGAGCAGAAATTCTCCAAAATAATGTGATAAAACTCAAAGTATTGTAATTTATGTTGAAAAATCTTAAGAATAAAAAGGAATATTTATAAAAAGTGTTGGTTATCAATTCACATCACTTTTCTGAATATTTATTCGTTTTGTGGAGTACAATTTTTTATTTTTGCACTTTATTTCCTTTTACGTTGTTTTTATTAGAATATTTTCCAAATTAGAATTTAGAAATTTTATTTTTTGGGTTAACACGCATTATTATTGTTCTTCTGCATTGATTTTTCCAACTTTGTTATTTTTCAGTTCTGTGTATTTTTTTTACTATTGGTGATTTTTTTACTCTTTCTTTTTTTATTGGACCGTTTTTTTAACGAAAAAATTTATAAGACTATTATTGTGTATTAATATACCTTTTATTTAGACACTGTTAAAAACGCATGTACAAAAAAAATCAAAAAGTGTTACGAATTTTCTGAATTATTTAGAACTTGAAATTTGAAAGTTGGTTTTTCCAATTTAAAAAAAATGAGAAAAATCATTTTTTGAAAATTCGTCGAATAGATTTAAGATTGAAAAATTGATAACAAATGCTTTTTTCAAGATACATACATTTAAAAATTAAAAGTGATCGAATTTAGTTATAAAAAGTAATTGAATAATTTGAAAGTAACAGAATAATTTCTTTTTTTCTTCGGGATTCAAATTTTATGTTCTCTCATTTCAGTATAGAAAAAAATTGTTCTTATAAAATAATTGGAAAAATGAAATACGAAAAAAGTTCTAAAACTTTTCGCAGATTGAAAAAACAGATTCTGAAAATGTAACAAGCAAAAAAATTATTCGAAATCGAACAAAAAATTATAATTTAAATGGTTTTTATCAATACTGAATATTCGTATTACGTTCGATTTCATGAAATTATCCAAAATTTGAAACACATCCAGAATTTCAACGACTCCTCAGTTACTAGATCAATTTCAAATTACGTGAAGAAATACAAATTCGTTCCTAATTTCGAAAATTCCTTGCTCGAGAAAATTGATTGTTGGAAAAAAAAAAAATAGTATTGGCTTCTGTAAGCTGTAAATTTTCGAATCACTTTATTTGTAGAGACTTTGACTTGCTTTGATTCTTCCACTTTATATTTTCGAAAATTCAAAAACCGAAAATTTCCATTTTTCAGTCACGGGTATCCGATCGGACGCAGGCTTTGTAAACTGGGTGCTTCTCGCGGCTATTTTCAGTCTACTTTTACTCAACGGCCTGCTGTACTATAAATTATGGAGTCTGGAAGATGCCGCCTCTTACACGGTCATGGACCTTCACGTTCTCAAGTACGCGCTTGTTTATTTTCATGCTTGATCTTCAACAGACACGAATTTTTCTTTTCCGTCATTTTTTCGGCAAAAGTAAAGCTGATGGGTGCACTATTTGAAAATTTGTTGAAAATCGACAAAAAACTTTTGTACACCGTAGGATCCGAAATTTCATCCATTACAATTTAATTTAAACATAAAATTTTCGAAATTCAATAGATATTTATAAAAATGTGATCAATCCAGAAAACTCTGAATATTTACTACAGTTTGTGTATTTTCTTTGCGACAGACAACGAAATTCGTGTATAATCGTCGGAGTTCAACTTTTACGTCAAGATACGAACACAAATTATTTTGTTCGCGTTTTTCAGAGATGCTCCAAAAACTGAGGAGGATTGGATAAATTTGCTGCAACATCAAGAAAATTTTCACAACGTTGAGATGAAGAAGTGGCAGAGGATATTGTCAACAGCGACGCGACTGTTAAGACAAGTAAGATTTAACTGCAATTTAATATTAATCAAGTGATGTCGTCAACAGGGCGACCAGATGAATAGGATAATTGCAAGGTCGAAAATTGTGGATGAAAATCATCGCAGTTTTTCAAAGAAGCCACCTCAGAAATCACTGTTCGTTACCCTGACAAAAAGGATGAAACTTTCGAGGGAACATTTCTTTGAGATAAAAAAAGCCTGTGCAAGAAAAAACATGTTATTTCGATTTGATATCATTTTTAGTAAGATTCGATTGAAAAGTGATGAAATTCAGCTTGTAATCGTCATTTTGGACGATGTACACATTTTTACTATGTCAGTTGTTAAGATATTCAAAAATGGTTCAAGAGCTGAAAATCATCACCTGATTACGTATTATATCTCATTTATGATATATATTATTTATTGAACGTTTTGTTCACGTTTTCGACACTTCATAAATTGTAAAAAAATTGACAGTATCTAAGTATAAAAGATGTAAACAAATTTTTTTATCGTTAATAAGTAATGGTTCAAGATTTTATGGTTTGTACCATTGAAACCATTTTTTAAAATCTAAATAATGATTGAACAGTTTGCACAAAATTTGTTCGAAAGTGGGGTGCAACCGTTTTTCACAGGAGTTTGTGCAAATTTTTAATAACATTTGCACAAACATCGATCAAAATATTTCTGCAAACCTTTTTTCGGGGAAATCGTGTCATAATCGAAAATGAAATAAATTTTCCAAAATGACAATTCAGTGCTGTATTTAACGAATTTCTCGATCGAATTTTACATGACATAATGGAAAATGAGGAAAATACGTCGTTTCTTGGGCGAAAGTGCCACAAAGACTTATTTTTATCTTCAAAGAATTTTTGACCCAGAGAGTTTGTAGTTAGGTCGCAATTTTTTTGTCGGGGATAAAAAGCTTTCATTGAAATTCAGAAATTGAGAAGTCCCAAAGTTGAAGCAGATTTTACAGTAATGTAAACAAGTTTCGATCGATTACATTTTCTTTTCAAATGTTTGATGTAAACACGACTTTCACTGTAAATTTAAATTTCCAAGTAAACATTTATCCTGTATTTTCATAAGCGCACTATGACATGTTATATTTTTTATGACATGTCATATTACCGTCATTTTAACAAATTTTGCCGTAAATTTCATTCAGACTTCCATTTTTTGTAGACCGAAGACGCCCTGACTGAGCTGCAAATGAGTATTCATCCGACTACGACGGATAAACAGTTTTCAGTATTAAAATCGAGATTTCAGTCCCAAGGCTCGGATCAGAAGACCGATGAATTGTAAAAACCCGCGAGCCCGGTTTTTTTTTTTTATTTCCGTAGCTTGTTAGAGCAAACTTAATGTGCTGTCTCAAATAGGCCAATCATTGAGCACTTAATCAAATCGTGTTTTCATTTTATTTTTGATTTTTTTTTTTACCGGTGAAATGGTCGGAATGAAAAATTGTGATTTTTTGGTTCTGCAGTAGTTTCTTAATTTTTACATTTTTTTATTTTCACTTATTAAGATTGTGAGCTCGAATATTTTTCTTGCATTAATGGAATTGATTTTGTGAATCATTTACAAGTTGAAGAAATACAACGTGTATCAACTTTGAGATATGGACGTTTTTATTGAGTTTTACCAAGTAATGACGAGAATATGACGGTGCAAGGAAATAAGGTTGGCTTTTAATTTTTTTGGGGACATCTTAGAAAGAGGGGGAATGATTTTTCACTTGTGTTTCGTATTTTGAGGGGGATGTCGTTTTTGTTGATGAAATTACGAGCTTGCTTTGTTTCTTCCCCAAGAAAATCGTCGTCTTCGAAGTAGACCTAGAAATAGAAAACAGTGTTTTTATGTAATTATCGATAAAATGTTGGTTTTTTACACTGTTTTGCGTGTAAAAAGTGACCGATTTTTTCTGCTTTTTCACTTTTTATCCACAAATGGAAAAAAGCGTTATTTTTACACAAGTGAAAAAATCTGTCACTTTTTACACGCGAGACAGTGGGAAAAAATGTCACTTTTTCGATAATTATAGAACAAAATTATCTTCCACAAATGGAAAAGCGCGATTTTTCAACTTGTGACATAATATACTATTACCCAACGGTGTCGAAAAATGCATTTTTTTTATTTATTTGTTTTTTAAATGCACTTTTTCCACGTTGTAGGAGAACAAGAATTTCGCAACTAGTAGAATAATTGTCTTATAGTTGCGAAATGTACTATTTTTCCTCGTTTTTGTGTTAGTCACAATTTTTGTAGAGCTTACCCAAGATTTTTCTTCAGATTTCGTCATACTGGACGTCAGATCTATGAGCAATTGTTTTTCATTCTCACTTTCATCGGTCTTTGATTGATTGGACACTTGTTTTATTTGTTGATTTTCATTATCTGCGAAAAAGGACGCAAAAAGTTGATGACAAATGATTCGCCAGTACAAATTTGACCTAAAAGGTGCAAAATCGCGTACAAAAAATATTACTTCAACTGTAGAATATGTAGTTTCATAGGATCCTTATCAGATATTTTTTAAATAAAATTTTTTTTAATTATGAAGACTGTGAAAAACCGTTACCATTTTTTTCGAAAGTTTTGTTTGTCGAATACTGCGGCTGTGATAATTTCCAAACGTTGTAGGCTCTGTTGAATGCTTGTGCAACGGTCAAAGCTACGGTTTGGGCTATTTTTCTTTTCGGGCACAATAACGCGTGACATTCCATTGTTTCGTTGGAATTTGTCGCGATAAAAGCGAATACGTGGTCGTGAATCGCGTCTGCTGAACAATAGGAAATTCTGCGATAGGAACAATGAAAAAATTGTGATTTAGTGGGGATGATAGATTTTTTGGTGATAGACGAGGTGGCGAGAAGTTACCTGTACATTGAAACTTTCAGTTGGTCTTCTTCTGTGGCCATGTCAGTAACTCTTACTCCTTTTAGACTGATGGATAAAGAAACACGTTGTAATTTTTTGTTGCTCGCTCTCGACTGTAATGCAAATTTTTTATGTTTAAAAAAATTTAAGTTCGATGTTGATGTCCAATTTTAATTGAAATAATATTATGAAAGAAAATGAAGTTCTTGGATAAAATTCCCTATTATTGTGATATGTGACGCGATCTGAGAAAAGGGCCCTTAGCGTCCAAAAATCATTTTCCGGATTATGCTCGTTCTAGATCGAATCAACGTCGCTCTTTAAGATTCTGAAGTCAGAATGACTTTTTATGCATTATTTTACATTCTGTAATCACTTTTCTGCAGCGGTTCCGAAGTTCGTTCTAATCCTCTCTCTCCATTCTCCCACATTCACTACGACCGTGTCTGTGAATCGCTGGAGCTCTGCTGCGCTCGGCTGAGAGAGAGAGAGAGATACATTGGCGCGCCGAGACGCAATGTCCGCGCCGTTCTATCTTACAGCGCTTATGGCATTCCTGAGTTGCACGTGACTTAAACAAAATAATATTTCAAGACCACGTGTTTCTACATTATAATAGGCCGAACACACGAACACTAGTCTCGAGATAGCAGGCGTAGGTAGAGAGAGTATGGAATATCGGAAGCTCTAATCGCCTCGTCGCCTTTTCTTATCCTTCTCCTCTAAAATCTCCGCTCGGACGCTAAGGGCCCTTTTCTCAGATCGCGTCACATATAAAGAAAAAAGTTCTGAACGTTATGAGATTTAAAATCTTATTAGGTTCTTTATTTCTTATAAGGCACTTGATACATCCTTTAAAGTTTTTTGAAAAGTTATGAAGTGACCTTATGAGTTATGGAAAAATTTATGAGATCAGCTCGTGAATGTAAAAAAAATTCATAACGGTTGTTGAGGCATTGGGAAATGTGGAATTTGCAAGAAAAGGGTTTTCGAATCTGAAGATGTAATTTAGAGTTTTCGGAGCTGTGAATTTTCACGTTTAAAAGTTCCAAAATGATGAAATTTTGAAACTCGAACAATTTCAAATACTGAAAATTAAGAATTCGATAATACGAAATTCTGTGATTTAAGAACTCGAAAACTCACATTCAAAAATTTGTAAGTCAAGAACATGCAAAGTCGAACATCAAAATTTCTAAAATTTCGGTGAAAAATGTTTCAAGTTTAAAATTTAAATTTTGAGAATTTTCAAAGTTTGTAAACTTCAGAATTGGTGTTCGTAAAATTGAAATTTCGAAAGATTAGAAATTACGATTGCGAAATTAGATTGTGGAAATTGATGAATTTTGAAGTGCGAAAAGTTCGTAATTATTGACTGGACAGTTTAAAAAATATAAAGTCTGAAGTCAAACATTTCAAAATTTTAAATCCAGACTCTTTGAAAGTGACGAGTAAAATCAGGAAATTCTAAAAAATTGGATTCAAAATTTATTAATTCGAAAATTTGGGAAATTGAACATTTTAATTCGAGGATTCAAAAAATGGGATAAATCAAAAACTCAATTTTCAAATCTCTTGAATCCGACCATTTAATTCGAAAATTTTTCAATTTTTTAAATCAATTTCAAAAATTTTTAAATCAGAATTTTATTAAATTTGGAGAAAAGTAATTTAGAAAAAGTTTCCTCAAATCCTCAAATCTTATAAGGTCGGCTTGTAAGTTTTTTCACAGCTTAAAATATCCCCTTATAACTTTTCACGTAACTTATAAAAATTAATTAAAATAATAAAATTCAAAATTAATTCAAAATTGATTAAAAAGTATTAAAATTGAATATCATTAAAACTAAACATTTATCAAACATTTCAAAAATTCAAAATTAATTAAAATTATTGAACATTAAGTCGAAATTATAGAGATTAAAGATTAATTTCAAATTTTCTGAATGAAAAATTAACTAGAAATTGAAGACTAATTGCGAATTTTTCGAATTAAAAATTGACTAGAAATCATAAGAATTAAAAATAAATTAAAAATTATTAAAATAAAAAATAAAAAATGTATAAAAAATTATTAAATTCAAAATACATTCAAAATTGTCAAAATAAATCTCACGCAAATTTGGTAATCTTATAAGGTTCAGAATTACAAGAATCCATTCCAAAAACCCTCATCCCCCCTCGGTTTTTTTCGTGTACTCAAATTAGCGCGTTCGAATAACCGCGCTTTTTTCCAACAAACACTTACCATCATAACGATTGTCTTAATTGCATCCGCCGTATCTTGCTCACTAGAGGGTGTCTCGACAATTGCACTTCCTAAGTACTTGAGAACAAAAGTCGCCTCGGCGTTCGAGGTGAATGCATTATTTTCCTCCTCGCACGACATCGCTATATCCCCAACATTCTCGATCCTCTCGCAACTATTCGCCCATTCCTCGCACAATTCTACAAAAACATTCACCAATGCACAAATTTCCCTACAACCTCCCCGAAAATCCCCAAACCCACTCCAAACACCCTCCAAAAAAACTCACTCGTGTGCTTCGAGTTACTTTTCCACAAACTTTTGAAAAACGACATTTTCCTGAACAACAAAATTGATAATTCTGCACTATTCGGATTTATGGTTGTTGAAATTTACGTGGTAACATTTTGTGTGTGTTTATGTTAAAATCTTTGAACACCCTCGGAAACACTTCACGATCGATAACATTTTACGCGGGTGTTTTTGGGTTTTTCATTGGGCATGGGAATATTTTTTTATCGCGATGAAAATTTGTTGGGGTACGGATTGTTGAAGCGAAAATTTTTGGTAAACATTTTGCACCACGTCTGGGAGCTTTTTGTTGCTTGGGGCTCAGTCGGCGATTGCGCATCCTCGCTCGGTTTCGCCACCCTTCCCAAATCCCGGCACATTGACGCGAGCCAGTTTAATTGAAGTATTATTCGACGTGTAATTGCACGATTCTAAAGCATGGGATTCAATTACCTTCAATCAAATTTTGCTCGTGGGATAATGTATGGGATTTGGGGACAGAGTTTACGCCCGCGTAACGGTCGTCAGATAAAGGGTTTCCGGGGAGTAATTAAAATATTGATAACGGGTAATTATTTTTTTTAATGACAGTGGCAGAGATGCAATGATGCGTCATCACGATGTCAAGTTGCGAGGATAAGTTTGAATTTTTCGCGGTTTTGCTGAAGTTGTTTCGTAATTGGTGGAAAATTTTTGATAAGAGATTCGAAAGAGGAGTTTTTATTTTTTTAATTTGAACTTTGGGAAGTTTTGAAATGTTCGAGTTTGAATTTTTGGAAAATTGCATATTTTTGAGATTGAATTTTTATATTTCTCTAAAAACATATATGATGGTAACATATATTTTTTGATTTTATGAAATTAAGAACAGCTTAGAAATTTCAATTGGTCGTATTCAAATTGTCAAATTTTTTGTCATTTTTCATATTTTAGATTAAATTTTCGAATGTCAATTTTGAATTTCTTGAGATTTGATTATGCATTTTTTTGAATGTCAGAATTTTTGACATCGAAATTGAAATTCAGAATTTTTAAATTTACAGCTCGAAATTCTTCGGATTTAATTACGAACTTTTTGAATTCTTGAAATTCTAGATGTTTGTGATTTGAATTTTAAAATACTCGAAATTCTAAATTTTCAGTTTGCTCGATTTATTAAGCATTGCTTTTTTAGTTTCCAAAATTTCTTATTTTCTAAGATGGAAAATTAATTATTGTTCTCAAAAATTAAACCTTACAAATTTTGAAATTCTAATTTTCAATCAACGAATGCGAATTTCGAAGCCTCTGAAGTGTAAAATTTCGAAATCTGATACGATATTTCCCAAGAATTTTTTCGTTTGTATTATTTCGAAACGATGAAAAAACATTGAAAAATGAAATCATTTCGAAAACTGTTGATTTGCTGTTGTGCAATGTTTATACTAATGAAACATCAATATTTGCATTTGAACTTCAGAATATATTTCCGCGTACGCAACTGTAACACATTTTCTTCTCGTTAATGATGTTTCATAATCGTAAACAAAGCATTGCGCACAATCGAAATGAAATACTCGCTGATAAAATATTTCGAGTTAATCACAGGAAATTGTATGTTTACTTATCACAAAATTTTTTGATTTATCGTTTTTGCATCAATTTTTATCGTAGTTTTTTATTAATATACGATCAAAATGTTTGAAATTCATAATTTGGTTTTGTCTTTATTTAAACAGTTCAAAAAATCAATTCTACGATGTAAATTTGCTATATTTAAATTTCAAAAAATGTGTTTTTTTTTTCAAATAATCATTCTGCATATCAGTGCGGAAAAAATAACAGAAATAAATAATCGTTTTTTTGTAGTACACTTTGATTAAATTAAAGAAAAAAAACTTCAATTTAACAATTAAAAAAAAATAGGATTTACGAAGTATTTACAATTGTTTGCAGTTAAATATTGACTCACAAAAAGCATACTTTCAAGGAATGGATATCAATTACGAATCTTACCATCTTCAGGAAAAATTATTCAAAGTCTACTTCACCAGAACTCATAATTGTTATCTTGTTTCTACAAAAAGTTGACCCAAGATAATTTACTACTGAGTCTAATAAAATTTCAATTCACGACTCTCAAAAAAATTGCGAATGAATAATGCTGAGTATTGTTTCTTTTCATTGTATGAATACAATGAATGTTGATGCATTTTTTGTTCAGACCAAACGTGACCAATGCCAATGAAAATAAAGACACTAAAAGCGAAGTTTTAATCGCGATATTTAAAAATATCTGCACATATTAAAAAAAAAATTAACATTAAAAAAATCTTACGAACTCAAAAATTCCACACGTTTGAATTTTCAAGTCTTCGAATTAGAAATTTTCATCTCTTATAAATTTGAACTTTATGATATTTCAGAAAATTTTTTTTTTTTTTTATTTCTTTATATTTATTTTTTCTTTTTTCAATTTCGAAGTTATCGAAAAACTGAAATAAGATTTAAGGAAACTCACAAGGTTTTCTGGAATCTTAAGGTTCAGACTTTCAAGGGGTGTCGTACAAAAACCATAAAATTTCCCACAAACATCATTTTTCAAATTCAAAACTTTGATCCTCCGCAAATAAACACCAATATGAAAGTCAACGCAACAAAACCAGCAAGAAACACATGATTATAATTTATACGTGGCTTGCGAAGCAGAGGAATTCAGAGTGAAAGAGCAAAGTGCAATGCTAAGTTCTCCTGTCAAACTTCAAAGCTGCACTCAATGGTGCTTATAAGGTACATCATGACCACGAGAAGGGATAATTCCTACTTTGCGCAAGAATCACTCAACACAACTCATAATTACGCGCAATCAAAATATTACCGTGCAATTTACCCCGTTTTCGCATAAACACCGACCGATTTTCGTTACATTATTTATGACATATTTTTCTGTAGTTCATTGCCTGCAAAAATTTATGCCGTTATTCAAATCTCGAATACTCTTTATTTCGTTGCCACTTTTATCGATTCATATCGTTTTTGTCAATAGAGGAAGTGTTTTGTAGGACTGATATCGACTTTTCATTGCACTTGACCCCGCCAACTATTACTATTAATAGGGTCATATTTATTATGTCAATCGGATTATAAATCTCCGCAAAATTTTTGAACAATTCAATTTTGGGAAATAAAACTTACTTTTGTGTTTGAGAAGTCTCAATCTTTTGAAAAACGGCATTTTGGTTTGGTCCTTTCGAGAGAAATGTTTAACTTTGTTCTTTGGCACTTTGGGGAAAATCAACATTCGGCGAGTTAAAGAGTTTTGAACTGAAGGAAAGACTGTGGACGACGATCACTCTTGGCGAGTGAATGCGAAATGTGCCGCGATTCATGAATAGGATCAGGTCTTATTTTCATATCCAGCCATTCAGCGTCGGCTCAGAGTCTGCTCGGCAATCACGTGCACCAGTGCATGCGTTTTGTTGTACTCTGACACCGCGGCGGATTTGCAATAATTACTTTTTCTGACACTTGATTCGGAGTCATCCTCGTGTTTGGTATTTTTAAATTAAAATAGAAGAGCCAACTGCCGAGTAGGGGCGGTGTGAGGGGTAATTCCACTGTATATCCAACTAATCTTTGTACTTTTCTGTTTTCATAGTCGATCAATATCGTTTTTTCAACAAACTACTGGATGAAATAGCGGAAATGTTTTCCGTACACTTGAGAACGAAATTATTAATAAAAATTGATTGGCAGTGACATTTCTACAGTGGACTTTCTTTTATGTTGACGCTCGTTTATGTTGACTCTCGTTTATGTTGACGATTTCCTCTCATTTATGTTGACTCGCAACTTCTTCTCGCCCCCCTCCACAATGAACTCAGCAAATGAGAGAGCGCTTCAATTTGCGGGAACCAATGAAATAATTTCTTTACCTACTCCCTCTAATCTGACCAATCGGACGATAAAGGCGAGGAGTCAACATAAACGAATGTTTACGTTCCGAACTAGTCAATATAAACGAAAGTCCACTGTATCTTGTTTTTAACTATAAGACTGAGCGAACGGAGCAAGTTTCGATCGCCGATATACACGGTTGAAGTCAACTGTAAGGAGCGCGTCTTCGAGCTCGCGCGCTCAACTGATTATTGCACGTAACCGTTCAGTTTGTAAAAACATTGTAATTGTGACCGTTGTAACATAAAAAATGGAATAAATTGCGAAAAATGGGACCCTGATGTTTATTTCTGACTTATACCTCGTAATACGTCTATTTTTGAATCTCTCTGCAATGCTGACAGGTCGCCAACTTGACCTATAATTGTACAATTTTTTTATCTTTTACGCACATACGAATGAAACCACACTCAAAATCAGATATTCTCAAATTTAGTCAAAAAAATCAGCTTCTAATTTTTATTTCATGTTTTCGAAGATTTTTCAAAATTTTCGAAATTTTAAAAAATACCTTCAAACTTTTTCACTCATAACAAGAATACCTCCTATGAACTAGAGTTCCTATAAATAGAGAGTTTGACTATTGGCCGTAACTGTCTGATTAGCTGGATTCAAAGCTGGACCCAAAATGGCGGCTCCGCCAATAGGAAGAAGCTATTGTACGTACGTATCGAATGTATGTGTGCGTGCCGCCGCCATTTTGGGTCGAGCGATCGACACGTACACACTAGCACATTGCAGATAGCCAGACTCTCTATTTATAGGGACACTCTACTATGAACTAATACGGAATGTCAACATTTTTACGAGTTCGAAAATTCTTGACGAAAAAATGAATACCTCTCATATATTCCTATGCTCCTGATACAAAGTGATAAAATTCATTTCGTAAATTTCCCAGAAAATAAACGAATACCCCCTGTGGAATCATATGCTCCTAATACAAATGTGACGATTTATACGATTTTTCGAGACTGCAGAGTGCAGACGCCCAGGCGCATGCGTAACCAACGGATACCTCTTCTTAAAACGAACACCTCTTATGGAATCATATGCTCCTAGTACAAAAGTGATGATATCGGTACGATTTTCTGGTTTTCTCCGAGACTGCAGACGCCCAGACGCATGCGCGGGCATGCGTAACCAAGGAATACCAGAATACCTCTTCTCTTTTTTGAACTCTGTTCTCCTGATACTTCCATTTGTTGAATAATTCTACCGCTCGCAACGAGATGTGAAAGTTACGCCAGGGGCGGATCAAGCAAATTTTCGATTTGCACAGGGCCGTATCTTGGATTTTTGGGGTCCGTGTCAACAAATGTTGTCTACATGTCTAGGGCCGTATCATGCATTTTTAGGGCCCGTGTTGAAAAAAATTGTTTTCAAATTTTACGTGAATTGCAAAACTGAATGGGTTCACAATAATTTAATAAAAATGAAGACAAAATAAATACTAAAACTTGATAACTAAAAACCGATTACAAAAACATCAAAATACCGCACCAAAATAAATAAACACTTCAAACTTTTATTTCTATACAAGTATATTTTCATCAGAAGCACTTGGCGTCTTCCTGAATACATTGATCTAGGTTCGATACAAATTCATACGCAAGGTCTCGGTAGGGAATCTACAATTAGCAAAACATGATGAGATTTCTTTGTCGTTCGTCCCGGAATTTCTCCATTTTATATTACTCCCACTCGATTCGATCAAATTCGTAATAAATACTGTCAAGTATAGTTGGCGAATTACGTCTTAACCATATAATAGTTCCAAGTTCAAATATTATTAATATTCCCTTAATTACTTCAGGAGTATATATAATTTTATACACACATGTCGCGTTTGCACCTTCAATTTTCAACAAGTTTCTCAGCCCCAAAATTTTCCTCTCCAATTTCTCCATCGTTTCGAATTCCGGAAAATAACGAAAACACTTCGACAATTGACGATGCAAGACATCGACATATTTCATAATATATATCTATTTATTTATATTTCATTCATTCCTTTTTCGTCATATATATACTTACTAACTAAAAACAATATTGCAGGACAGAATTATCCAAAACGTACAATACACTCGTGCGATAGAATAAAAAAAATTTTCGACATAAATATACATAAAATGTTCTACATATACGCACCTCTTTGGCCAAATGAGAATTTTTAACACCAGTTTTAACCAAACTTACGAAAAAAAGCATTTACTATAATAATTATAAAAAAATTCGATGTCGGACTTTTATCACCAAGTCTTGAAAAGTAACTTTGTACACTGGAGGCATTAATTCAACCGCATGCGAAAACATTTACAATTCGTTACGTCGTACGTGAATTAAACTATCTAACAATTAACGCAAAGAATACACTTTCCTCTAATTATTATGATTCATATAATACATTCTGGAGTCGAAAAAAGATGCGCGTTTCTCAATTATGCCAAAAAACCGATGGAAAATACAATTTTGAATTTTTTGCACCCTTTCTACAATACATTTTCTCAAGAAGCATCGATTCCGTTACAATGTAGCAATATTTGCGCTCGATTGCTCCGCGAAATCTTTGCATATTTAAAAGCATCGCGTCCAAAGATTAATACTTCAAAGCTTTACTCGTTTCGCTTTTACAAACGTACAAACCCTCACAAAAATCCATACATCGTCAATTAGCCAGTTTATAAATATCGATGCAAACTCGAATCACATTTTCTGTCTTCACACTCTAATTCCTCTTTTTATTGATTTCATTACCCTCTTTATTTTTTAGGGTGTCTAACATCGTCATGAAAAATTATTGCAGGATTTGATACATCTCTGGTAATTTTAGTTCGCGAAATAATGGAAAAATTTGTGTACAATCTGAAATTTCATTATGAGAAATCCGTTATTTATGAGGCATGAGATGATCTCGTCAGAATAACAAGACAATCGAATAAAAGAAGGTAAAAACGTCGATTAAATTCAAGATCTTACAAAATTGAACAATTAGTGTACAGTGAGAAATTCTTTGATCGAAAACATGAGCGTTTAATTAAAAATTAAATTCATTAAATCATAGAGTGTTTACATATCAAACACTTTACAATCAATGATTCGATAAAAATTTCGTTGATTGTGGGACTAGTGGGAAAAGGAGAAACTTCCATGACTTTTTCAGGTCTGTTAGACACCCTAAACTTCATAGTGCTAATAAATAATAAAAAAGTCATATTTACATATTTAAAATGAACAGTGCAACATTTTTTGCAGAAAACTTTCATTTTTTCAGTGAACAACATTCAAGCGTCAATTTACATGTCCAAAATTAATCACAACATTTAAGGAATTCGTAAAAAATCGATAAAATTGGATACATCTTTCGAATTGAATTGGTTTTCGAAAGGTTGGTCACTTAGGTTTCATTGATTTTATAATCAAAGGACTTAAAAAATGTTTCTCGTTTTTTGGAGTCACAATTTTTGAAACCTTTGAAACTATAAAAAGTCAATACAAATTGATTTTTATTGTCTCTAAAATACGTACATAAGTAGCCAAGTATGTAATTAAATGAGCAAAAAATTATATTCTATTTATCTCAATTCAATTCCCTTTTGAACTTGAATACATCAAAAATACACGTCCAAAATACCTTATTACGAGTGACCAACCCTTAAACTTTTCCGCAATACAATTTTCCAATCACTTTAAATGGCACGCTACAAAATAATTTTACTCAACCACTGTTCTATCATATACCTTTTTTTCTCTTTCACGACAGTATTTTCAACAAACAAAACATTCAATCCTCGTTAAATCTTACAAAACGGAGTATTACATTTTTCACTCCCCCATAAAACACAACCAACTTATGAGTGAATAAAAAAAATACAGAACTGGACAATCGTTTGCATTCTCAAACCTCAAAAAACATCGAAAAATAATAAACCATCAAATGCTTCATGAGCAACGTGTTCACAGATAGTGACTAAAAAACCTTCGAAAATGCAATTTTTGTGTCAAACTTTAAATTCTTCCAGAATGCTCACAATGTTCGAAAATCGATTATCCTTCGCAGTGTTACGCAATAAAATAGTAGTGGATTCAACAAGTACAAAAAATCGAGCGGAAGAGCAAAGAACAGGCAAAAAGTGAGCAACTGTGAAAAAAGATCCTTTGGTTTTACACATATTTTGTAGTTGAAAATACAATAAAAAAACTCCCATAACAAAAATTCTCGGCAAATCGAAAAGGCTCGTTCGGTGAAACCGTCAACCTCCATTATTCGGTCCACTTTCTATTGTTTAATTATTAATATTTAATATAAATAATACATTCATTTTTTACGAACTTTAAAAAACTGTTTCTGAATAAAAACTGTGCTAACGAATATTGTAAATTAAACTCGAGCTTCGTGCTCCGAACGCTTATTTGGTATTTGGAATATAAATCCATCGTTGCGGAAAGCTGTAAATTTCGCCTTGTGCTTGATGTGTTGTAAAAGAGGAAAATGATAAGCGAGAAACAGTTTACACGGAGACGATAAGCAGACTCTTCAAGAGGTAGTAGCCGTCGAGGGAAGCGATTTTTCGCCGTTGGCAGGTCACGCGGCGTTCATGGTTTCTTGCTCGCCCCAACCTTCGCTGTCGCACTCGCTCTCAGAAGCCGAGTCGCTGTCGCTGAATTCCACGGCGACGCGACGTGCCAATATCGAGGCCACGTCGTTCAGCGCGTTCACTCGTTCCACTTCCTTTTCGACTTTGTCGACCTTTCGGAGTTTTATTCCTACGAAAAAGAAAAATATCATGTTCAATATATAAATACACAGGGTGTCTTAAGGGGGTCTTCTACGTATGAACTTTTCAAAAATCGAATTTTTTTTTATTGCATATTTCGAATCTATAAGTCTTAAGAAATGTGCCCCACGAAGGATTTTGAGAGATATGCGTTAATTATGCCATTCACGGCAACTACCAGCGTTTTCAGCGTTTTTGCGGCAGGCGCTCGCGGCGTTACTCAAACAAACAAAAACTGGTCTGACTGGCAGTTTTTTACAGTTTTACAAGTGTGTTTGCATATATGTGTCTTTTTGGGACCGGATTGTCAGGTAATTTCAGTCTTAAACCGATTGAATCGTAAGTTTTACTAATCACGTTTTACCCCGTCATATATGCTTAAACGCGTTTTCCCAAGAGTCGTGTTTTTTAAAAGTTTTGGCAAGAGTTCCTCTAAACTACTTGGAATTTCGGGGATTTTCTTATCTCTAATTATTTGGCAGACATGTCGCTAACTTTAGACACGAGTTTTTTTGGGAAAGTTTTTTATTCAATTTTTACAGCCTTTTTCAGCTGAAAAAAAAACGGTCAAAAAAATTTTTTTTCGTTCACAAGTCTGCCATTTTTGAGAATTTTCGAATTTTCAAAAAAGCTCGTGTCTAAAGTTAGCCAACGTAACAACAATCACAGACATTTTTCGTTTTTTTGTAATTAAGGCAACCAAAATCTCAAACTCTTGCCACAAAATCGACTCTTACGTTTTGGCAGAGGCATGGTCAAGGACACTTCAAGGTCGCTATTGTTAAAAAAAATTTTTTTGTTGGCTATTTTTTTGTAGTCGAAGGATGTGTCAATAAAAGGCAAAAAACCATTCTTCATTATCATTGTGTAGTTTTTTTGCAAACCATTCTGAAAAATGAGCTTTAAAATTTGGCTCATACCTAGAAGACCACTTTAATTTTTTTAAGATCCCCTAAATTGAGAAAAATTCACTTTGGTGTACGAAATCTTTGGAAACTTTCCCCAGATTCGGAAAATTCAGAAAAATAGTCAAAAATCCCCCATTTTTCCAAAATTTTCGGTATTTGAGTATTCTAACTGTTTAAAAATACAAAATTCGACATTCGAAAGATTTTATCTTCGAAGTTGTAAAACTTGCGAATTTACATCTTCAACTTAAATAAAAATGTAATATTTTCAACTTTTTATACAAAAAAATTTTTTTACATGCAAGAAACCATTTTACACATGTCATAATAAATCGTTTGATGGACGTATTTTATTTCGACAAGTAGACAATTCGTAGCTTTGAAAATTTCGAAGACACAAATTAAACATTACATCAGGGGCGAACGCAGAGGGGGGTTTCAGGGGGTTGAAACCTCTCCCGAAATTTAAAGAAGATTGATTGTTTTCGTGAGTAAAATGATTAGAAATTGAGAAGTGAAAAAAATGAAGGCTTTGAAATCTTAGAGATTCGATATTTCGAACCTTCAAATTTGTGTAAAATTATACGTGAATTTAGAAAACTATAAACTTCAAAATTACAATTTTTTACAAAATTGTGAAAATTTTGAATAGTCCGAAACTTCTAATTTTTAAATTTTTAAAAATTGAGTTTTTGGATTTTTTATAATTCTAGAAATTTTGTTTATTTTCCGATGTTTGAGTAATTCGAAAAAACCGAATTGAGAATTCGTAAAATTTGGTACAGTCCAAATATGTCAAATATTATAAAATTTTTGAAAATTCAGAGAATTTTTAACATTTTTAGAATTTCGAACATTTCGTACATATTCAAAGATTTGAGTACTCCAAAAGATCCAAAAATTTGCACAAATTTTGGAAGTTTCGCAAATTTGGAAATTATCAAAATGACGAGAATATTACACATTTCAGAAATTTCTAAAACTACGAGAATTCCAAAAATTTTAAGAATCGCAAAAATTACGAAAATTCACAAAATTCCAGGCATTCCAAAATTAAGAAATATTTTTTTCGAAAACCCCTCCCGAAAATTTATTCTGCGTCCGCCCCTGCATTACGTAAATTCAAATAAACATTCGAAAAACCTAAAAAATTTCAACTTCCGATAGTTTAAATTTACAAACTTTAAAAACTTGGACTCTGAATTACAAATATTAGAAACTTAAATCTCAGAAACTCAAAAATTATACATAAACAATAAAAAAATAAAAAATAAAAAAACTCGAAAAAAACGCACGTCAAATTTTCCATGTTTCCAAAATTCGAAAATCAAACATTTATCATTTTTTAATCATAAGAACTTGAAAAAATATCAAAACAAAATAAAAAAAACTCGACCAAATTCAAGTCCATTTTTCATAAACGAAAATAATTCCAAAATAAAACAAAAATCCAATTTTCCATGTTTAAAAAATTAAAAAACCGCAGATTTACAATTTTCCAATAAAACACCCAACATTCTAAATCCCCTACCATCTCGAATCGCTTTCAGAAGATCGTTCCTAGGATCGACCTGGGGAATACTCGGATTTATGTTTTTCCTCAACTGCCCGTCGACGATGCTTTTAAGTGGCTTCAATTTTGGCGGATTGTTGACAATCATTTTGGCAATGTCGCCGTTGGTCATCGGCAAGCTCGTCGGTGGCGGTCCGTTGGCCATGATCGGCGGCAGGGGCGGTGGCGGCGGGGGCGGGGGTATGTTGCTAGCCGGGGAAATTGGCCTCGTGGGAGTGGGATCCGGGGTCGGGGGTGGGGGCGGCAGGTCCTGCATGGACGCCGGGTCGATCTCGTCCATGCCCATCATTTGATTGTAGTGACCGCCGGACGGCGACGTCACGTTCGTCGCCGTGCTGGAAATCGTCGTCATCATGCCGCCCATCACCTGGGGCAACGGACTGTTCGAGCGACTGCCATTATTCCTGCCGATCATGTGCGACGGGATCGTGCCTGGAAAATCGATGGCTCATTTAAAATCTAGACATATTACGTTGACGCACGAGGTGTCCGGTGGATACTTGGAAAATAATTTTCCGACTTTATTAGGCTGTGAAATGATATTTTTATGTGTGTTTAATTTACACACGAGGACGAGTAGGGGTGGGGTGGAGGGTGGCGGGGGGGGTGCTGGGGGGGGGGGGGGGGGGGGGGGGGGGGGGGGAGCTTTGGTTTCTCGACTAAATTGTTTAAAAAGCGAATAACAATTATTCATTAGTATAATATGAGTAAGACTTCATTTACAGATTTAGACCTAATACAAAAATGACGAAATTTTTAAATTATAATTCCAAAAAACATGTATTTTTGGAATTTTTGAAGTTTTGGACATTTTTAAAGTTTGAAAATTTTGAAGCTTCAAAGTTTAGAAGTCTGGCAATATGAAACAATATTTTTAGATTGAAAAGCTTTACAGAAACGTTTTGAGTTTATGATGAACTGCGGAAATTCTAAAAGCAGAATTTCCTATTTTTTGAAGTGGAAAATTTTACAGTTTGATATCATTTATGTGTATATTTCCTTATTTTATTATTTTAATTAATGGATTCCAATTTTTCAATGAATTAACTTATCGAATTTTTAATTCCTGTGTATTGTAATCATATTTGAAAAAAGAAGAAGGTTTGGAAAATTATACTTTCAAATTTCAGAATTCGTACCTCTCCAGAATCTCCGAAATTCCAAGTTTTTGATTCAATCTAATGCAATAATGACGAAATTTTCCAATTATAATTCCAAAAAACGTGTATTTTCTGAATTTTTGAAGTTTCAATCCAATTTAATGCAAGTATGACAACATTTTTAAATTATAATTCCAAAAAACATGTATTTTTGGAATTTTTGAAGTTTTAGACATTTTTAAAGTTTGAAAATTTTGCAGTTTCGAAGTTTAGAAGTCTGGCAATATGAAACAATTTTTTTAGATTGAAAAGCTTTATAGAAACGTTATGAGTTTATGATGAACTGCGAAAATTCTCAAAACAGAATTCCCTATTTTTTGAAGTGGAAAATTTTACAGTTTGATATCATTTATGTGTATATTTCCTTTTTTTAGCATTTTTATTAATGGAATCCAGGTTCGCAATGTACCAACTTATCGATTTTTTAATTTTTGTGTATTGTAATCATATTTGAAAAAAGATTTGAAAAATTACACTTTCGAATTGCAGAATTCGTCCTTATAATCCAGAATCTCCGAAATTCCAAGTTTTTGATTTTAGACGTTCAATTTCTGAAATTTTAAGATCCAGAGAATTTAAGTGATTTTGTTTGCAAAATTCAGAAGACGTGAACTTCAAAATAACTTGCTAAGAAAGAGAAATTTCGCTCCATTTGGAGTTTGAATTTTGGAATGAATATAATTTAGAATCTCGATGAATCTAATATTTTGTTATGATATTCCCGAAAATTCCAGATTTCAATGTTTGAATCTTTAAATCCAAACATTTAAAGATTGAAGACAAATTGAACATTCTGAAACACTTTTTTAAAAATAATGGAATTTTTAATTATTCAAAATTTGTTATTTCTTACATGTGAAATGTAAGAATTTTGATTTTGGAAATATCAAGTATAAACAAATTTTACATTCGGCAATTTTCAAATATTTTTGCGAACTTCGAATTTATAATTTGTAATTTGAGAATTCAAAACTTTGAAAATTCCATTTCCTAAGGTTCGAGATTTACCTTCGAAATTTTTAATATTAAACGACTTTTTTCATTCAGAAATTTTCGAATTCATTATATATATTTTACTATACTGAAACATAAAAACATAAAATCTAAAAAATTAATAATTGAAGATCGCCAACTTCGAGAATTCAAAATCCTAAAAATTCCATTTTTGATTGAAATACCCCCCTGGTTGTCTTGGGATTTTAGATTTTGGGGGGGTTGGGGGGGGGCTATAGCCCCCATAGCCCCCCCCCCCCGGATCCACTACTGCTGTACATAACAGTGAATTTCGCACCATTAACGGAAGGCGGAGACATAGTTTCCCCAGGGGGCGGAGGTGGAGGTGGAAGAGTGTCTCGAACAGTGGACATGGATCTATTCCTCGTCGGAGTGTTATTAGCGGACGCCATGGTCGGCGTGGAGTTGCTGGACGCGTTGCTGGGCGGCGCGGGCGGCGGTTGCGAGGGCCTGATTCTGCCTCCTCGACTTGGCGTCCCCTGCCCGTTTCCAGGACTGCTTTGGTACTCGCCACTCTGGCTGAGGCCGTAGTGCGAGCCGTACATTCCGTCGTCGTAACCTTGTTGCATCGCGTAATTCGCAGTTCTGAAAATAGAGACAGAGACAAATTACTACTTACTAGAAAAGGCGTTGATAAACAAAAATTTTCGGACTTTTTTTCATGGCTTTTCAATTATTTTTTATACTACCGGTTTGTCTAACTCAAATTGTCCAATTTTTGAGTTAATTATGTTTATTATATTGAAAATATCTTACGCAAATGAAAAATTTTGATATTTTCGGCACTTTTTCCTTGAATGAAATAAAAGAATTAAAAAATTAAAAGTTTTTGAATTTAAATTCACGTACATGAGAATTCAAAAATTTGAATAATTGAAAAAATAAAGAAACTAAAATAAAGAAACTGGAAAATTCGACAAGTAGAATTGAATAATTCGTGAAAATAAGACGTTTTTTATTTTGAAATTGTATTTTCAGTAGTTGGAAAGATGTCAAAATTGAATAGTGTCTAATGATTTCAAAGATTTTCGTAGAATTTGGAAGATCAAAGTTACTAATTATAAGAAAATTCGAAAATATAGTAATTCCCATTAAAAAATTCTGCATTATTAGAATATCACGAGATTCGAAATTTTGTATTTGAAAATCTACAGTGTCTACAATTCAAAATTTTTCAATTAACGTGATTATTTCAGATTCAAAAATTGCGAAACACACAAATTTTAAAGTTTCATTTTTTAGAATGCATAAGTAAAACAATTTGAAAACATCGAAAACTCAAAAAACAAAATTATGAAATAAAAAAAATTTTCAATATGAATTCGAAAATACCAAAATTCCAGCATTTGAGATTTTGGAGAATTAAAATCTGAAATCCAAAATCTTTCATGAAACAAAACTCATCAAAATTCAAGAAATATGACTCGAATGACAAAACTAAAATTTCAAATACGAAAATATAACCAAAACTGTATAACTGTGGAATTAACAAAAAGTCACCTCATTCCATAAGTCACTTTTTGTCTACAAGTTTTTTTCTAAAAACTCCGAGTCAAAAATGTTTTATTTATGCGAGTATTCAAGATTCCAAAATTCCGGAACATACAAATATGAAAGCTTCATTATTTGAAATGCATAAGTAGAACAATGTGAAAACATCGAAAATTCGAAAATGAAAATTATGAAATAAAAAAATTTTTAAATACGAATTCGAAAATACGAAAATTCCAGCATTTGAGATTTTGGAAAATTAAAATCTGAAATCCAGAATCTTTCATGGAACAAAACTTATCAACATTCAAGAAATATGACTCGAATAACAAAACTAAAATTTCAAATACGAAAATACAACCAAAACTGTATAATCGTGGAATTAAAAAAAAGTCACCTCGTTCCATACGTCACTTTTTGTCTTCAAGTTTTTTTTCTAAAAACTCCGAGCCCAAAATTTTCTATTTATGCGAGTATTGAGGACTCAAAAACTCCGAAACATACAAATTTGAAAGTTTCGTTTTTCAAAATGCGTAAGTAGAACAATTTGAAAACATCGAAAACTTGAAAATAAAAATTATAAAATACAAAATTTTCAAAATACGAATTCGAAAATACCGAAATTTCAGCATTTGAGATTTTGGAGAATTAAAATCTGAAATCCAGAAACTTTCATGAAACAAAACTTACAACAATTCAAGAAATATGACTCGAATAACAAACCAAATTTACAACCAAAATTGTATAATCGTGGAATTAAAAAAAGTCACCTCATTCCATAAGTCACTTTTTGTCTACAAGTTTTATTCTAAGACCTCTGAGTCCAAAATTTTTCATTTATGTGAGTATTTAAGATTCAAAAATTCCGAAACATACAAATTTAAAGGTTTCATTTTTTTAAATGCATAAGTAATACAATTCTGAAAACATCGAAAACTCGAAAACCAAACCCAAAATATTACGAAATAAAAAATTTTCAATACACAAATTCATAAATACCAACATTGCAGCATTTGAGATTTTGGAGAATGAAAATCCGAAATCCAGAATCTTTCACAAAACAAAACTTTCAAAAATACAAGAAATATTATTCAAATAACAAAACTAAAATTCAAACTACGAAAATATAACCAAAATTGTATAACTGTGAAATTAAAAAAAACTCTCCTCATACTGCGAGTGAATTTTTCTCTACACTGTAAAAATATTCATAAAACATCATTATTATTACGTAAAAATAAAAAAATAAAAACCTGTAATGCTCCGAAGTTGGTGGACTGTAAACCTGCTGCTCGTCGGCCGGATAGCTTCGCCTGAGCTCGATGCTGTTGGGCCTGGGGGGCCTTTGGTCCGCCGTCATCGGGACCATTCCCAGGAGAGCCTCGTCCGGAATATTGTGCGACACCCTGTACTGAACGCCCTGGGACGGCATGATGTACTCGCCGTGACCCACGGCGAGCTGTCGCTGGCGTTCCCTTGTGTTGTGAGGCTGCCGGACGCGTTTCTTGTGTCTCCCACCCCCGCTGCCTTCGTTGCGTGGCCGGTGAGGCTGCGAAAAAACCCTCCAAATAATTCCAAAATTCTCACCCTTATCTTTCGAGATCATCTATTTCAACATTTTCGCTGTTCGTTACGAAACGACGACTCTTATGCGTTATTTGCAAGCTTTTTCGCGTTCGCTGGGGAATAACGAGCGCCATTCAGTCAGGTCCAAACTTTTAATGGAAATTCAATATAGGTATATAGATTTTTTTTTTGTACCATTTGCAAAATTTCTCAAAATTTTTCAAAATTCTATTTAATTCAGTTTATTTCTGTTAAATTCAAACTATACGAAATTAACAGATTTTATACTATATTGTGCGACTAGTGGGAAAAAGAGGAGATTCCTCGAGCGTGGAGATTGCCTCACGAGCGTAGCGAGTGTAGCAACACGCGAGTGGAATCTCCTCTTTCGACCAATAGTTGCAAACAATATTTTATTCAACAACTGCGAGAAATATGTGATTTCACGGCCCTGCTGAAAGGGGGGGAAATAATGGGTTACCTGATTGATTGACGCAACAATCGCCCTTAGAGCTTTGCTACGTA
>JAPYZK010000906.1:0-21348 GCA_030522785.1 Platygaster equestris | reverse complement strand
CAATCGACTCAAAATTTTGCAAACATATCACAAATACGTTCAATTACAGTTATACAAATTTTCAGCGTCGAAAATCAAAGATACGACCTTAAAATGTTTCAAAATTAAAAAGTCCTCAACATTTGAAAAAATTCATCAATATCTCAAAATTTGAAAAGTTCTCTACACTTCTGTCAATTTCGTCATCAAATTAAACTCCTTGAACCTCTTTCACGATCTTCATCTCTCACAACACATTTTGCACCCCACCTCTGACCTCCCCCTGTAATCAAGTGACAACCACCTTTCATGAAGAACCCCGCAAATCCCTCATCAGTTCTTTCTCTATCATCCAATCATTCATTCTAAGGGATGAATGTCCAGACGACCCTCAGAGGAGCTATAATCTCCCCTCCGATGAAGTCATGTTGTAGGTGACATGATCAAAGGCCAGACTGTTGCTTCGAACTGGTCCAAGGCGACGCGAGTCTCGGTGTGTTTACCTAAAACTCATGAACCGGGCTCGTCATCCTCGAGTGTACGAACTCGGAGGAATGCGTTCGAGGCAAGGTTCATTCAGCAAAGCCCTCTCTCTCTCTCTCTCTCGCCCCCTGGGTCTCCCCACATGCTTTGGACGACGCCACACAAGCGCGGCCGGCACTCGTCGTTGAATCGTGTCACGGTCCTGCGGGCTCCTTGTGTAAAAGGCGACTGGGGCCACGGAAACTTGGCTCGGGCACGCAGGCCCAACGCTTCTCTCCACTGCCTCGGCGGGCTCCTCGGCTGGGCTGAAGCGGACCACCCACCCGGAACCGAGCTCCATCCATTCCCAGTGATGCTCATATCCCGGCCTTTCCCTCACGGCGCGTCTTTTATCTTTGGGGTTGTTGTCTGGCTGTGCACCCACTGAGAATTAGCGACGGAAAATGACCCGTGACTTTTCCCTATGACCATGGGCAAGTCGGAGGGTGCCTTTGTGAAAGGACGATTCAGGTGCGCGAGGGTGCAGCCATATGGCTTTCAATGCACACTGCATGGGTTTTCCGTGATACATGTTCGGGTAGTTTTGAGGAGAATTGGGATATGCTTGGATGTCCAAGGATTGAAATGTTAAGGCGGTGGGATTGGTACACTGGTGGTGAAATGACGATGATTCTAGGAGATTGAGATGTAGCTGATGGGTGGTATGAAGAAAATGTGGGAGAAAGGGTTGGTTTTTTTCAGTCTGGTAGGAAAAGATGTTGGAGATTTGCATCCGTTCAAGGAAGCAGTTTTTTATTGAAATTAGAGGAGTTTATTAATGTAGATAGGATTGGAATTTGGAATCCCTTGAAAAGAGTTTTACTTCGGAAAAAACGAGCACTTAACTTCTAAGCACAAAAAATAGACAGGACTCTGGATATAGTTTTTATGGCAAACATTAATAAGTAAATTGAAACGAATTAGGGAAAAATGGTTTTTTAGAAGATTTTGTTACATTTTCGTAGAAATATTTTCTAGGATTTAATGTATTACACAGGAAGTTTGTTTTTTGGGAAAACAAAGGGGCCATTCATAAATCACGTGATGCGAATTTCGACATATTTTGACCCCCCCCCCCCCCCCCAAGTATCACATGATTTATGAACGGCCCCAAATCTAGAAATGTGAAATCTGATGTTGGTTGCTACGTAGGATCTCGAATTTTATAGATTTTTGATATTTTTGTTGCACACGTTTTTCAATTTTCTACCAATCATCTATTTTTGAAAAATCCGTCCTCTTTCTGGAAAAGCTGTTGATATTGTTTGGAAGAAATTCTAAACAAAATTTCGTGAATTTGTCCCTCCTTTCCTATTTTTTCTGATCACCGAACTTCCTCTCGAGAAGTCATTAACTCGAAATAGTTTCATCACGTGGCACCAAAAGGAACGGAAAAGCGAATTAGATTCCGCTACAATAGACCCCCTTTGGTGGCTTGGTGTAGGTCTATCCACGTTTCTAACGATTTTCTTTTTACAAGTTCGTTACCCTATAAAAGCCATCAACCTCTAGAATAATCCTAACCTACTAGAAAAGAAAAAAAAGATAAATTGTTGATCGACAATGTTCGTTGGGGACTAAGATCCATCAATTTTGATGATCATGTTCTCGTGATACTTTCTTCCATTTATAACAAAATTTTGTGACTTTTATTGTTACTCTAATCGTTGTATAATAAATCACTCAATTTATTTATAATTGTAGCAGCTTTCCCTAAGTATTCAAATTCATTTTTTCATGTTTAAACTTATGTCTGTCAGCTTTTGAGATAATTTACTGATATTTAACCATTTAGAAATGTATTTCAAGATTTTCTGACTTTTTGGGTTCTTCTAGAAATCCGAATTTTTGAACTATCATACAGTCAAATCCACAACTCGTTCGTCAGGGGTAATAATTGAAAATAACGTTGTCTTCGGTTACGTTTGTTAACACAAAACTTTCTTAATTCAAATTCTACAAAAATTTCCAAAATTTGAATTCTCCCAGAGGGGGGCGTCATTTCGTGAATACCCGGTAAAAATTCGGTTTCCGCCACAGTTCTTCCTGTCGCCCAACTTCCTCCCAAAAAAAGCCACCGTGTCGAAATAACTTGATCGCGTGGCAAAGACCTTTTGCCCGTGAAACGGAAAACCGAATGAGATCCTCGGTTTGTGCAGCCTGCCGTCTGTCCGTCGATACAACAACAAGGCTCTCCCTTGGTGGGTCCGCGTCTTCCAGCTCTCTCTTATACCCGCTGGGCTCTTACAGAGCCTTCTTGGGCCCGATCGATCCATCTCCTTTCCTCCAAGGAGCGAAAGGGAAAGACGCGCAGAGAAAGGGAGACGCGAGACGGGCCCTAATGAAGATGTAAGCAGTCAGCCGGCCCACGGTTCGTGCCTTTGCCCCCCCCCCCCCCTCCTTCATCCCCATCTCATTCTCCCGCGAGACTTCTCTCTCGATCCACCGCGTTTCCTCGAGAAATCCACGTATACCTAATGACGCGCGTAATCTCCCGTCAGAAAGTCCCTTTTCCCGCTTCGCCGAAAAAGCCCGCGTTTTTCATACACCCCCCCCCCTCCCCCCCCGCTGCCTTTCACCACGTACCATTATAATAATCCGGAGCAACTAAAATTTTTTGAATTTATAAAATTTTTAAAAATCTTAAAATTGTCCAAAATTCTTCAATTTTTCCGAACTTTCATTAATTTTCAACTTCTTCCGAATTGTTTCAAGAATAGAAAATTAAGCAACGATTTTATGAATGGTTAATAGTTATTGCTAAAAATTTCCTTCAATTCATCAAATTTAATATGTATGGGACGCATATAACACCATGTGTGATCATTATGTGCACCATACACACGCTCATAGCTCATCATCTACGATTATCTTCCACTTTTCACCACACATGCTCATATATAACCCCTATATTCTTAACACATACGACACGCGAGTATGAAAAATCGTTTCCCGGGTTTAAGAAAACGGAAAGAAGTGGCTGCCGCGTGTACGCGTACGCGAGTGTACGTACGTGCATTAGTCGCTCGCTGGGTGGCCCTCTATATTTATCCCCGCGACTCGATGTTGATTCGAGAACTCGACAGTGCAAGCCGCACACAGAACCCCGTGTAAGTGCGCCTATTCCTTCCCAGCGAGCGAGATCTCACCAACACGCCCGTAGCCGAGAACATCGCGCAACGAGCAGTAAAAAAGGGCCGGGACGTACGGATAAGTCATCGACGCGATCCAGTTCAAGGGCGCCAACACTTTCGCCCGAGAAAATCAGCGCGGAAAAAAGCATTCCGACATTCCTCTATCGAACAACCTCGCGGGTGCTCAGGGCCCACGTGACCGGGGCGCGAAGGGCGCCGGATATCCGTGATATTGGATGCGGGCGTTTTGTCCCTTGCCCACGTTCGACAGCTCGAGACATCGATTTCTGCACGTCGGGGCGCTTTTCAACTGTCGAAATCCGCCGGATTTCGACAGTCTGGTGTATAAAGAGGATATTTGGGGGGCGGGGAGTATTTTAATTATTTTAGGGCTAGGGAAAATTAGGGCTGTTTGAAAACCGAATTGCGATACAGGGAATTTTCGATCTAATGCATCCTTCCCCTCTTAATGTTCAAATTTCCAAGTTGAAAAAGCCGAAAATTGGACAGTTCAGAATTCCCCACTTCCGAGAACAATCATGACAAAATTCGCGTCTCGTGTTTCTAATCATGGAAAAAACCTCCAACTCTGTAAGTTTTCACTTCACGTGCAATCAAAGCCTCGCTTCATCTCAAATCAACAACTTCCTACAACATCCACAAACACTCGATTATGAGATATTCGCGAGTTATCATCCCCACGAAATCTCCGTCGTCATCAATCAAGTTATCCGTCAATTACGATGAATGAAACTGATGTGTACCCGACTCTCGGGGAGATTAGATAAAGTTGGTTTACGGTTAGATAGCGCGATTCGTCGTCGTCTTATTTTTCGCTCGATCATTAACATTGGTGTAGTGTTACATGACTTACGTTGTACCCAGAGCTGCTCGACGCGGCTGTGGACCTGGACGTATTTCAAGGGCATGCAGAAGGTGAAGAGCGCCACGATGGCCAGGAAGAGGATTTTTCCCGCGTGCGTGTGCAGGAAGCAGCCCAACTGGTGCAGCTGCTCTTGCAGCCGGGCTCTCGTCCACAGTACCGACCTTGGACCTTGCGCTTTGCCCTGCAATAATACCCAATTTGTGTCATACGTTTGTTTTCGAGTAATTAGGAGATGGAAGGTGCCGAGTGACATTTAGAGACGGTTTATTTCGTGATTTGATGAGAAAATGGATCTTATCGCAGTGGCACTTGAAACCGTCTAAATGTTTGATTCTCGATCATGAATTTATGTATTCTGAATTTGATATTCTGATCTTCGAATTTGGAATGGAGAAATTTGAGATGGGAATTTTTTGGATTCCGCCAAATGTTGACTGGAAATCTGTGGAATTTAGTCTTGGTAGTTTATTGCATTAATTATAGGTGTGGTAGTAATTTGATTGAGGGTGTTTTTGGGTAACTGATTGAGGGTAGTTGTAACTAATTTTGAATTTCTGAGTATTTTTAGAAAATTACCGATACCTGAGATATTTTTGAGGTTTTAAGAATTTTTAAAGAAACTGTATTACTTTTAGGATTCGGAGAAGTACCCAGAATTTCTTTGGATAATCATAGTTGAAAATGTGGAGGGTTCTGGTAATTTTTCTAATCACAGGATTTTTATGGTTTCTATGTGAATTTTGGAAAATTATGTCTTGAAATAATATTCAGAATAATTTATTCTAGTTATTCTCCGAATCCTAGAATTAGGCAAAATGCTTTGCAAATTTCAGGAATAATTAGAATATTTCAGGTATTTTGGAAATTCTACGGCATGCAGATTTCATGAACTCATAGTTGGAAATTTCTAGAATTATAGCGATTTTCCGAATCTTAGAGTTCCCAGTTTCTCAAAAATTCTCAGAATATTTCAGTTTTTGGAAAAATTCTCTGAAAATTTTTGAAAACTCATTCTCGGAAACATAAAATATTCTGGTGATTTTTCCAATTCCAGAATTAATCAAGAATTCCTCGAAAGTATTTAGAAAATTCCAAATATTTCACAGTTCTTCAAAATCCTCTGAAAAACTTTTGGAACTCATGGAATATTCAGAATTCTCATAGTTCTCAAAATTCTATATAATTAGAAGAAATCCTATGCCAATTCCAAAAATAATTAGAATGTTTCAAGTTTTTTAGAAATTCTCTGCTAAATTTTAAAAAGCCGTAGTTGAGAATTTCCAGAATTCTAGGAATTTCCCGAATCCTAAAATCGACGCTATTTTTCCTAATTCTCCGAATATTTCATTTTTTCGAAAAATTCTCTACAAATTTTCGCAACAAAACTCATACTCAGGAACATTCAGAATTCTAGCGATTTCTCTATATAGAGAAATTTCTCTACAAGAATTTTCGAGAAGTAAAATTTTAAAAACTTCCGTAATTCTCCAAATCCTAGAATTCAAAAGATCACCAATTCTGCCATTCTAGGAATTTCCCGAATCCTAAAATCCACGGTATTTTTTAAAATTCTCTGAATATTTCATTTCTTTGAGAAATTCTCTACAAATTTCCGCGACAAAACTCATACTTATGAACATTCAAAATTCTTGCTATTTCTCTCTATAGAGAAATTTCTCTACAAGAATTTCCTGGAATTAAAATTTTAAATATTTCCGTAATTCTCCAAATCCTACAATCCAAAATATCGCCAATTCTGCCAGAAATCATAAATTACGAGAGAGAAGGAAGAGACTTCTCTTCACTTCTCTTCGGTAGAGTTTTTCGAACTACACCGCTGGCAAAGGTGTACGTACGCGTGCACGTCGAAGAAAGGCAACATTGCAAGCGGCAACGTTGCGCACTACCTGGTGGTCACTCTGACAATGTGCTCCTTGGACCACCCGCAACAATACCTATCTCTCCTGTCCTAAGGAGAGGAACAGAGCGGATACCCCGGGCACGGGATAAAGCGAGACGAGCATTTATTAAAACTACGCGACTCCTACGTACTTAGAGATATGAAAGCCATTTACAGGCATGTCGGGAATGAGTCCCGGAGTCACTCAGTGCGCGATACAATGTTAGCCCGTACAAAGAGGGTATTGTGATGCCTCGTAAATACACTTTGCATTAAATACATTGTCCCAATGTATAACATCAGCTGCCCAAAGGCCACATCGAAACGTACAGCGGTTCATCACTTTTTATGCTAATGAAAAGGGTTACGAATTCGGGGATTTCGGTTTGATCGACGTGCTGTTCGGACAATCCGGGGTAAGCCAAATAGGGATTTTGAGGTTTTTTATTGTCGACGATGTGAGTACTTAGGATTGTGGATTTTTTCGGTGGGAATGGGTGGAGGGGAATGAGATTCGGTATCGTCTTTCGAGGAACTAAACCTTGTAGCTGAGATTGGTATCATTTTTTTAGTGCGAGGGAATGTTGGGGGGAAAAATTATCATAAGTTTGAGGTTATACTGTACATGTACCGATGACATCGGTTTCTGAGAATATGGATGAGTGGTACAGATTTGGGTATGACGTTTGGAGAAAAAAATGGTTGGGTTTTAGTTCTTCGCAGGGGATTTTTTCGTTACGTTTGTACCTGGGGAAATCGAGGAAGGATTTTTTGAGAAATTAATTAGGAGCTTTGGAATTTTTGAGAGGAATCTGATCGGCCCATATTTTAAAAAATAAATGATTTACAACTACATTCGATAGCTCAGCCCATATTTTTTGAAATAATTTAATGTTTTGTGAAAAAAAATTAAATTCTGACCCAAGTTATTATTTCCATTCCAGGTACAGTTAGGGATCACGGAGCGGAGGCCGTTCGAAAGCTCGGATGAAAATCTGGATTACGTGCTCACGTGTCGCGTAACAGTAACGGAATATCGAGTAGCCCAACTTTTCCAGCCAATTAACTTTCCATTGGCACAGGATTAAAGGTAGCTCGGGTTATTTTACACGGGGACTCGTCGACCACATGGCACGCTCGCCAATTGATTTCCCTCCCTGATGTAGTCCCCTTTTTTCAGCGCCCGCGCAAAAAATGAAAGCACGATATACCCCGACCAACAATACTTTTTCTTTGTAGTCAAACGCTTTTCAGTTTTCATACCGCGATGATTTACCGAAACATTAATATATTTTACCGATCCGTCGAACTTTAATAGCCGCAAAAGCGGCGCGTCTTAATTTATGAACGAAATAAATCTCGGGCTTACATCGGGACTCGGAGCGGCTCGTAATTTTTACACTTCCCCTCCAATGCAACTTGATTTTTAGTGCTGTTTTACGATTCGAAAAGCCCGAATTCGCCGTGGACTTTCACCGTGTCGAAAAAAGCAAAGTGGAGAAAATTTTTTATCCCAACCCTTTTTCACTATTCAATAACAAAAGCAATATGCAATATCCATTTCCATAAATTTCCCCAATTGTAATCGCGTCGTTAAAGGAGCCGGGAATTACCATAAATGCAAATCCCCAGCAGGTTCCATTAATTGCTTTTTTTGTTCTTTCTGTTGCGCCGGGGGCTTAATTAGCCATAACCGCGCAATTTGAATACCCGAAAGTTCATTAACGAGGGGAAAAAAAGTTGGATAGAAAATGCCGGAACTGATCGCCGAGTTGCCGGACCGACAATTATTTTGTTGGTACTTTTGGGAAATCGTTGATCGATTTTCGATTTGAAAATGTTAATGATTACGGGTAGGATTTGTTTACGAAATATTTTTCGGATACTTTGAATATTATTCAATGAACACAAATATTACGAGGATTTTGGATATTTTAGGTTTTTTTATAATTGATCTAATTTTTGATAAAATATGAAAAAACAGAGCTGAAAAACATCACTGAATACTATTTAACTCGAATTCGATTACTTTATCTACTAATTAAATGACAAGGATTAAATGACAATAATTTTGTTGGTGCTTATGGGAAATCGTTGATGGATTTTCGATTTGAAAATGTTAATGATTACGGGTAGGATTTGTTTACGAAATATTTTGTGGATACTTTGAATATTATTCAATGAACACGAATACTACGAGTATTTTGGATATTTAAGATTTTGTTTTATAATTTATCTAATTTTTGATAAAATATGGAAAAACAGCTGACAAATATCACTGAATACTATTTAACTCGAATTCGATTACTTTATCTATTAATTAAATGACAAGGGTGGAAACAGTAATCCCAAACCCTGGGAAAGTAGGAAAAATACGGTACGTCTTCGAAATTGGCGAACGAAAATCCAGCGTACGCCGGGGCGGCGTCGGCAGCCGGCTGGAATTTTTTCCCTGAAGTCGAGGACGCGCGATCAACGGCCGGACCACCCGCGCCGCACGTGAAATTCAACGTCCCTACGCATAGCGCTCGCTCGCGAGACCTCGTAAATACCCGCGTTGCGCCGAATGTAGGCTGCGCCGAAAAGCGTTCTTTATTTATACCGCGTTTTGTTCCCCCGCGACTTTATTTTTCGCTCCCTTATTTCCACTCTCGCAAAACGTCGCCTATAAGACTCTGCGAAGGACGCGTTTGCACGTGCTCACCCTTTCTCGCGCGCGACTTTGCCTCCTCTCAAGTTACGACCTTGCGCGGGCTCGAATTTTGCGCTTCCTGAGCCGTTTTGTTTTGTTTCGTTCCAACGTGGAATTCGCAACAGTACTGTTTATTTAAGTTGATTTGGCGTTAACAACAGAGGAGGATTCAGTAAATGAAGGGTGAGGAATCAAAAGGGCCTAACCCACTTTTCGATAAGGACTATTTTCCTATTCGATTCCTTACAAAAAAGCCTTATTGGAAAGTCGGTTAGGCCCTTTTGGTTCCTCACCCTTCAAATAATTCTGTGTGACCTCTCAAATTTCAATTTAGAGTGAGAATAATGATTTATTTAAGACTGTACATTTTTCAATGATTTCGTGAAAGGTATTCTTTAGAATGTAATTCGATTTTTAGATTCTCAGAAGTATGAATTTCCATTATCTAAATCTTCAGATATGTCGAGTATAAATTTTCATCAACAACTAATTTTTGCTTCATAATGTACGAACTATACGTCAAAATATTAATTTTTCTGCAGGTTTTCGAATTCAATTGGCACATTTTTTTTGTCGCTGTCCATCGAATTTTTTGATCGTGGAGCATTCAAATATTAAATTAGTATTTTTCTAGTTTTCTGTCCAATTTTGGAAATATAAATACTCGAAATTAACCCTAATTATGAATCTGAAATTCTGCCGTTAAGATCATCCGAAATTTCCAAATTCACGAACTTGAAATCAAGAATTTCCGGGATTTCGAATTGAACTTTTCATATTGAATATTTTTTGGATTCCCTAATTTTTTGTTGTACATTTTTTCGATTTGTAAAGTATCGAATTTAATTTTTTTACTCATTCAAATGTTCAACTGTTGCAAATTCGTGCTTATTGTAATAGTTTCGAGGTGGAAATGTTCGAATTCCAAAATTCTATATTTTTCGAAATTTGGATAGAAAAGCTTTAAGATTTTTGCATATAAATTCTCGTATTTTCTAAATTTCGGGATTTTCGATGTTTCATGGAATAATTCAAATATTAAATTTTCCTGGTTTTCAGATGTTTATTCTAAAAATAACAAATAAATAATAGGTTATAAATTGTGGAATTTTAGGTTTTTCATCGTAAAATTCTCGACTTTTGAATTTTCTGACTCAATTCTCAAGATTCTAATATTTAGATAATTTTTAGAATAAAATATTTATAAAATTTTGAATATTCTTAGAATTCTTGAATATTTTTAGAATTTTCAACTTTCGAATAAGAATCCTGAAATTCATGGAATTTTACATTCTCAAAGTTTTCATCCTAATATGAAATTCTAAATTTGAGAGCCGGGGGGGGGGGGGGGGGGGCCCGGAATTAAAAAATTAAAATTTTCGGAATTACAAATAATGCATGCAAACTGTATTTCCTACGTTCAATTTTCCCGAAATAAACTCGGAAGCCGATGCAAATCCTCCAGGCTCGAAAAGTCACTCACAACCGAGATGCCCGAAAATGATAAATTTCGTAATCGCGGTTTAATTCCTGGCAGCTGCCGCGGGCCTCGCGACAATGGCTGTCATTCACGGGCGTTACGGAAAAGGCGCCCGAGAAAGCAAGATTAAAGATCGCCGACTTTTGGGCCTTATAATACCGAGAGAGTATAGGCCGGGCGCGCGGTAACCGCCGATTGTGCCAGGACGATCGAAGGTGCAGGGTATAACATACCAAGAGCTCGCACAAATGCCCGGAATCCGTCGAATCGGCGCGAGAAAAGGACACAAGTGGAAAGCATCTTTTTGTTTCCACCTTTCGGATTCGTCCTGCCATTCGTCACGCGGCGAAATAGAGGTGATCCTCGCGAAAAAGTGCATATCTAAAATCCTACTCTTTGCAACTCATGTGCAGGATCAGCTAACTTTGTATATAGTCGAGGGTATTTAATTTCTTTTTTTTGTGTGGAAAAAAGGTTTGAGAAGGGGATTTGTTTAGGTACAAGCAATGCAGAATCGTATTAATTGCGAACAACAACCTCCTACGGTTTTGCCATCATATATTTTATTGGTTTTAGGGGTCGTTTTTTGTTAGTTGTATAACTCAGTCATTTTTTAACCCAGAAAAATGATGTTTTAGGAATTATTTTGTAAGAAATTTCTATTTGTTACAGAATTGTTTGCAACTTTGAAATGACATTTAGTTTGCAAATTTTTTTTTAAGATTTTGAATGATAAAAAAAGTAGCGGATTAAAATATTAAGAGACTGAAAATTTTTGGTTGAAAAATTTCCAAATGATACATGTACTACCAAAAATTAGGACATTCTCTATTCCGAAAGTATTTAAGAATGCGAAATTTCGAATTTGAACATTTAAAAGTGGCATCAAATCTATAAAATCGGGGATTAAATACAAATTAAAAAAACGGTCCATCAATTTCAAAGTAAAAACACGTAAAATGAACAAATTTCTGAATTTACAATAGAAAAAATACAAACTTTAACGAAATTTAATTCGAAAATGGGTAGAAATCCGAAAAACTGCTTCGAAAAAAGAATTCGTACCAAACATAACGAAAAATTCCCTCTGCTATTATGAAAAATTGAGCTGGAAGTAATTCTCAAGTATTACCCCTAGAAAATAAATCAGAAAATGATCGCAATCGAAATTTGTTCGAGTAAGAAATCGGTCGAGCGACGCGTCGTGGAAAATTATTATGTATCGACTCTGATCACATGGCGGCATCGGAGAAAAGTTTCTTACGCGTCGATCGATCCTTAATGGGAGATGGCAAATCCAGTCAATTGCGAAAGGACAAATTGTCGGGGGGAGGGGGAGGCCCCGGAACGTGCAATTTCGCGCTCGAATTCGGGCTCTCGCGGCGATGACGATGTCTTTGAAGCGACAATGGCGGATCGATTATTCGAGATGCACGAAAAACGCGCGAGTGACAGGGCCATTTTGAGAAGTATTCTTTTCGTCTTCAATTGGATTCAATTACTGGTTCTTGAATTTCAAATGAGTTTGAGGGGAGTCCAACGAGTGAATTTAATGAGCATTCTTTTTCTTGAGATGTTTTTGGAGTATTCGTGCAGTCCTTAGCGTTTTTGGTATCATATTTTCGGAGATTTCGTGTTTTTACGAGAGTATTATTAAGTTAGTTGTGAAAAAAGGTGTTAAGGAGGAATTTGAAAATGATAGTAGATGAATGGAATTCGTTAGAGAAGTGCATATTTGAAGGAAAGGAACAATTTTTCCGAAAATTTTTATTAGCTCGAATTTTGGGTAATTTACGAAGAGAAGGAATTAATTATTTTCTATGTAGTATAAGGTTGTTCGAGAGCTGTATTTTGGTGCTGATTTTGGAATTCGAACAGTAATATATTGATATCGTGTCAAGTTGTTCGAATTCAGTTAGAGAGTTCGTAGTGATGAACAAATCGGTTAGGAATTTTGTAGAAATATTTCTCTAATTGACAACCGACATAGAAAATATTCAAGTCACGTTTTCTTGTGAAAAACATTACGAGAGGGAAAGAGAGAGTGCTCTCACCACCGACTGTTTTCCCGATCTTCATTTCATTCGTTAATTACATTCAGAAACGAAAGAATAAACAAGTTCGAAAAGATCGAGTCATTATTTACTCAACTGAAAATATTTTAATAGTGTATTATCGCAAATATTGTTTAGTTTATTTAAACATTTTTACGAAGTCTTCTGCAATATTTTCAAAATCCTCCGAAAATCTACCCGTCTATAAAAAACTTCGCGAAGTCAGACATTACACGATTATCCGTTAGAATAATTGTTTATCTTTGATTATTCTCATAGGTGTTGAATTTCTTGAGTTTCAAATTTTTTGGAATGATGTCTCTTTTTAAATACCTCCGACATTTTAAATCAACGATGAAAAAATTGCATGGGTTCTCCCTCAAAATTCAACCGTCAACTCCTGCTGTTTATTCTTTTCCTAAATCTTCTAAAATATTTTGGAAATCCCAAGACTTGATAAGACTATAAAAATCTGCATCTAGTTACAAGATTATTGATTTCTTCTTTGAAATGCCTCGAATGTCTATGATTTTCCGTGACATCGCTTCCCAATTTAACCCCAATTTACCCTGCCTACCTTTTTACCCCACAAGTACAAAGATTCTGAAATTTCAGATTCTTCGCATATCTTTCACGATATCTTCAAAATTCCAAAAGTCGATTCGACAATCAAAAGCTGCATCAATACAAAAATCATCAAGTTCTCCCTTAAAGTTCATGGATTACCATCAAGGTTCTCAAAATTAGCGAACATAACAGAGTTCTGAAATTTCAGAATTCAAGCCTATCAAACTCGCAGTCATCAAAATTCTGTACTTTTTTTCTTCGTACATCTTCCACGATATCTTCCAAAATTCAAAAACTCAATTCAACCCTAAAAACCCGCACCCACACACAAATCCCCCACTTCTCCCTCAAATTTCATAAACCATCGAGATTCTCAAAATTCACCAAAACAAAAGTTCGAGAACTCCATAAAACCCAAGTTCGTGTCCGTCAGATCAGGAAACTTCGCCCTGACCACCCTGTCAACCTCACAGGTGTAAACTCCCCCCAAGCAGCCTCTCACAAAAACGCGCCCCGACCCCGGGCTAACCCCGGGTATCGCGAAATATCCCCGCGGAATGCCAACGAGTTCTCGCCACGAGGACGTTAATGCGGCTTTCGGTGGCGAATTTGAAAACAGCCAGGAACTCTCGGAATCCTCCGGCAAAAAAGGCCCAAGAAGAATCCAAGGAGAATGAGGAGGAGGAGGAGGAGGAGGCGAAGGAGCAGAAGCAGCCGTGGAAGGAAAGAAGAAGAGCTACGGGGACGAGGGTAAAAAGAGAGTCGAAAGCAGTCGGCGGTACCTTCTCGACTTGCTGGAGGGCCTCATGGGCATCGGCCCAGCTGGTCCGGATGAAAAGGTCCGACTCGTGCCTGCGCTGGGCCTCCTTGGCGGCGTCCTTGGGCTCGCCCTCGGGGACGAGGTTGCTCCGGGGCCCATTGCGCGAGGCCTCCGTCGTAGGTCGTCCCGCTAGGATCCCTGTGGGGCCCGACGCGGCGACCATGATCCGTCATGCATCTGCTATCTCGGCTCTCGCGGGTAGTTAGGCATACGCGGAACCAAGGAGTATACCACGGCCAATGACCGCATCTAGGCCCACCGGGACGGGGCCTTGTCTGCCGACTTTATGCTGCCTTATCACCCGCGACAATCCAGTATCGCACCACTCTCACTCGCGCAGACATTCGACGGGGGTGGGTTTATCAAACCGCGAATCTACTCTTTCGGGGCCTTGGACTCAATTTACTACGCGTAGGCGTAAACGCCGGGCTTTCTCCGGGTCGTTTCGCTTTCGCTGTGCTCTCCGGAGAGAAAGGGAGCCGATCTCGCACTGGGACCTGGGGCACTCGCGAAAACACGACCCACCACGGGTTTCGGATATATCTGACGGGTATGCGCTTACGACCCTTCTCCGATCAGGCCAAGTCCGCACTAAAGCGAGCTTCGCTGGCGCATTTTCTTTGCCTGGCCGAGTAGGCCATAGCCCGCGAGGGCCGTCCCCACCACCCGGTTGCTCGCGAGGCAGAAACAGGCGACGTGCTTGGCTTTTGCGGGCCCTGGGCGTTTGGATTTCGTTTGTTTACAATGAGGCTTTTTGGACGGGGGGTGGGTGGTTTGGTTTTTGGGGACGTTAAGGGGTGTAAGTTTATTTTTGGAGATGGTTTTGACGGAGAGTTTTAGGGGATCGCCATCAACTTTGAAAGAACCAGTATTGATTCTGTGTGGTTATTTTTTGATTACACAGGGAGAATTGTTGAAAGAGGTATGATACATTAGAAATTCTTCTTGGTTTGGGGCATTTTATGTATGATTCATGTATATGTATATTAAATGTATGATTTATGAGTGATTATGTGTGAATTATGTACTGTTATTCAATTCTAAGACGACTTTCCCTTTGTAATTTTTTGATTTGCGCAAAATTAAAAGAGTTATTAACGATAAAGATTAGCCAATCAGAGCGAGCCATTACTGGAGGACAGAACATGGACTCCGGCCTTATGGCCAATGGTAATGGCGCGCTTTGATTGGCTGATTAATTATAATCGTTAATAATTCTTTTAATATTGCGCTAATCAAAAAATTGCAAAGCGAAAATCGTCGTGGAATTCGATGAGGAATCCACAGTTCCCGGAAGCTCCGTCGACTTTGGGACACCCTGTATTAAAATAAAATTGTACGTTTCTATGCAATTACCGGTTACGCGCTTGACAAATCGTGTAGCGCGCAACCGATTATTGCATAGAGTCGTTGAGTTACGTATTTATTGTAGTTTTGAAATTTCAAAAGAATTCCGAATTTATTATGACTTTCCAGAAGATTTTGAATGTGGAGCCACAAAGAAACATTGTTCGTTTTTTTAAATTGATAGCTGAATTTTAATGAATCATTATTTTGACGAATATTTTTTCATTTTTTGTTGAAAATATCGCGTTGGATAGCAAATAATGAACACTGCTTTTTTTTTGGTTTCACAACGTGTTTTTCGACATCAATGTCATTTTTCGAATCAGTGATATAAGGTGAATTTTCGATAAGATAATCACTTTTGGAAAAACATAAAATCATGCACAAGTTTGTAAAAATTCCATCTATTACTTATTATACAAAATATATGAAAAATGATAATATTTACAGTGTATGAAGTACCAAGCTCATAAACAAAAATTTGTTTGATAACAGATTATTTCAAATTTATTATCTTTTGCACTCCTTTACCTATAATCTATTATTAAAAGAATGCAACAATCTACCAATTCGAGCTTTATTCTTCAGTCGTTCCTCCATTCCCATTAATTTTCCAAATTACGGAAAAAAAAATCTATAAATCCTGACATTTTCGGGCATCAATTTCCGAAAGTCCCGAAAAAGGTAACGAAAATCCGGGCCCTGGTACCCTTGGCTCCGTCAGTGAGCGCCGTGGCCGAGGAGAGTCGAAAGTACCCGACGTCGCCGGGTTCTCCTCGTGATCGGGGTGCGGGGCCGAGGGAGACCACGGTGGACCACACGCGGTATCCACTTCCCCTCGAGCAAAAACATCACTCACACATGCGCGGGCCCTCTAATACGACGCGCGCGTCTCCGCGATCTCTCCGGGTTGAGCTCTTTCGGTGGGAGAGTGGGTGCGCTCCACTCCCATCCTCAACAATGTCGGGTAGGGTTGTTTATATTTTCGGTATATCAATAATATCAATAACCGCAAATATTTGAAGAGAAAGGGTTAGCACTTGGCACACTCCAAGAAACAACGTGCTTGTGGAGTATGACATCGCACCATGGTTTACACCCACGCTGGATTTGTATGCTTTCTGAGCAATACTTTGACCAACTCGTGCCATAAAAGCTCTGGAATCATAAAATCAGAAATGAATTTGAGAAATTTTGGAATCCTGGACGGAATAAAAATTCTGGAATTTTAAAATCTATAGTATTGAAATTCTATTCATCTCGAAAAAATGCAAAATTGTGTAATCTTACGCGAATTTTGAATTTGTATACTTTTTTTATAGGACTTATACGTTTTGGAAAAGACTAATTTCGGAATTTTCGCATATTGTAATTTATTAGTTTTCGGGTCAACATGTAAACATTTTATAATTCCAGAGGGGAGGAGAGTTATTATATTAGCGCGTGGAAAATGATTGTTTACACATACTTGATATGAGTTGACAACATTTGAGAAAATAACATTTTTTGAACAATCGAATTGTCTACAAGTTGGTATTTTAAGCTTTGCAACAATATTTTTCTAAAGTTATGAAAATTCACTGGTAACGATCCATCAAATTTTACTTTTGATGTCGAAAAGTGACTTCTGTTCATATCTTTGGAGTGAATTGCAGAAAATTCATTTTCACTTTAGCCATTCATGTCTCATGATGAAAGGAATCTTAAATAATTTTTTCATATTTTTCATTCTTCGTTTACTATTTTTTTTCCTTATGTCCCAGCCAAGAACCGTCCCAACCAAGGGCGTATTCCCCTATCGTATAGAATATTTCCTACGAAAAACATCGATGTAGGCAATATCGATGAATTATGTCGCAGCGACTCCTCCCGAACGTCCGAGCGTCCGCTGAAATATCGCGATAGCGCCGCAAAAGGGGGCCCGAAAGGGCCCTATCGCGATTCAACATCCCAGGCACCAGCTGTCGAGGAATTAAGATACCCGCTTCCGAAAGCCATTCGTTGGCATCGTCCTCGCCCCTCCGCTGCAGCCTCCACGACGGAAGCGGAGCTTTCGCGAATTTTTGCCGCAAAAAAAGGCCCCGAGCTTCCGTTGGGATCGATCTCGTAAAAAGCTAATGCGGCTCGCTCCCTTTTTTTTGCGGCTGAATGAGGAAACTCCAGGGTCCCGCTTGGTTCATTGATGGACGAAACGGGACGTTGCTTCTTTGATGTTGAATCCATAATGGTGGATGGAATTAATCGAATTTTTGGAATCGATTTATTTCTCTCGATTTAGTTGGAGAGAGTGTAATTAGGGAGTTTTTTTGTGTAGTGAGGGAGACGAGGGAAAATCGTTTATAATGATTTATAATGACGGATTTGCATTGAGAAATTTCTATTAGTTCGTTGCGAGTTTTATAGGAATTTTGATGTTTTCAAAATTCTGGGAAATCGGCGTGATAATCTGTAAAATTCTTATGGAAAATGGAAATTTTTATAAAAATTTGTAAGATTTTCACGAATATTTTATAGAATTTGATGAAGATCTACATCTACAAACTCGGTTTGTCTGAAAATTTTCAAATTCAAATATGTGTTTGAAATCGATTGAGTAAACTAACAAATTTTTGCACATACTTTGGAATTTTTTTTTAATGTTCTGTACTTTTACGTTAACATCATCAAATTTTATACATATTTTTTAATTCTAAATTGCCATAATTCAACCTTGGTTTCCCAATTTCAAAGTTTTTGAAATTCTAAAATTTTCTCATTCCTTCATTTTTCAAGTGTCTTAATTTTCGACAATGTGTATAAAACGATTTTTGTTAACGATTGTAAAATAATATCAATTTAGTGATTTTTAAAAATCAAAAAACTTGAAAATTTGGAAATGATACGATTAATTCCATTATCGTCACTTGAGAACTTGATATTAAATATGGAATAAAATTTATTTTCTACACAATTAAATTTTACACTAGCTGAAAATGCGATGAACATGATGCGACGTATTTGCAAGCGTATGACGCCGTATAAAAAGTATCTTTCGAGAAAAAATTATGTATACTCACACAGAAAATCTTTTTAATCTTCTGCCAATAAACTATAATTTTCTCAAACTCGTTCTATATCCTTCTTATCCCCGATCTCACAACGCACTTTAAGCTAGTGCCCGCATTACTGCTCTAAAGTATAATGACTATATTAATTTCAATAACTCGCCACAAGCAAGTGATTAAATTTTTTTAAAAATTCTAAATACTCGTGGAATACTTGCGAAAACTAGTTTTAGAAATAAAAATAAAAACGACTTTAAAGTCGACTGACGACATCAGCCCCACCAAAAAGAAAAAAGCTACCGACAATCAAACGCCCAAGAGCGAATTAATCTGAAATATCTTCCGGCTGTCTAAACACGTCAAAAACGAGCAGAAACCATAACGAATTAAAACAGGTCTAGGACCAATTTCGCTATAAAATGCAACAAAAGAAGATTAATGATTGAACCTTCTTTGCTAATGCATATGAATGCAGTTTTTGATAATTTTACCAAAAAGTTTTTCAGATAAATTTTGAATTCAAAGGACAACTAATCTTAAAATGTCCGAATTTGTAAACTTAAAAATTTGAATATTAATTGGGAAATCCAAATTCTAATTTATAATTAATCGAAATTTCGAAAATCTGAAAATTTACTCTTGAAATGTTCAATTATTGAAAGATTTTTTATTCTGGGCCGTTGAAAATTTAAGTAAGGCTTTTTCAAAACTTGAATTACCGAAATTCGGAAATTTTTTACGATCTTAAATTTTCTGTTCAAAACTTCCGTAATTAAAATATACAAAATTCCGTATACTTTCTGAATTAAAATACTTCGGAATTTCAGAGTTCCCTAAGGTTAAAATCATAATCTGAGTAAAAATGGACATACAAAAAGGCGGAAAGTTAAATACATTGCAGAAATGCATGAAACGCGACCACCAACTAGGTTCCTCGGAACAAATTAGGCCGGCTTGTACATACAAATAACGCCCAGCGCATATGGCTACGAAAATAGGTGGTTATATGTACTGCCTACAAACGCGGCGGCACTCCAAAAGAGAGGTCGCGAGTTTCTGTAACTCGGCCCATTTCCCTCAGCCCGGGATGAAAAACGATAACTGAAAAGGTCATTGTAACGCGAAAGCTAGGACCGTTACGCGAAACTGGGAGAGGGAGGCTGCATCCGAGCGCGCTCGACACTTCTGCGCGCGATATCTCTCGCTATTCGCGAGCGAGCGGATTATCATGGAGCTGCGGAAAATTTGCTTCGAATGAATTTTCAAATTTTGCAACGCTTTCGGCTATTGAAGAAATAATTATTTTAAATTTTCAATAATTTGCCATGTTTTTAGTCATGTTCTCAAAAATATTCAAGATTTCGAGAAATTTTCTAATATATTTCTTCACAATTTTCACATACGTCAAGAATACCTATACTTTTATTTTATCCCTTATAAAAATTTTTTTTTAATAGAAAATATATGTAAATTTTCGTGAACAAAATATCTGCCCAGGAAAGATTAAATCTCCAGCGAATTCAAAAAAATGACTTCCTTTGAAACAGACATCGAGCATCCCAGAAATGTATACATAAATGATTTTCACGGTCGAAAATTCTAAGAGTGAAAAAACCATTCGATTACACGGTTTTTCTCGACGTCTCTTTTTCCAATACACATTAATTTCCAGAAGCTGCCCCAAAGCATTACGAAACGTTCGCGCTTCGGGGTCTTCTGTGGAAAGCCGCTCGCTGATAAGCGGCGGCGATGATCTTTACGAAATTCTTAGCTTGTCAGCTGGTACTACCGGCGTCTTCATAAGGCGGGCTTTGATCTTCGCCGGCCCCGACTCTGCATGCACTCAAGGGGCCCCTGAAGAAAAGGCCCCGCTAGACGAACGTGCGCACCGGGTTTTCATATCGCTAGGCGACCCTCCATCATCCTGACATTACTTTATTCCAAACCCGAAGCGCCACTTTAGCCGTGCGGTCGCCATTTATGGGCCCCATAAATGGACCGTGCAAAATTACCAGAGATTCAAGTGAATTAATTTTCTGTGCGGGTTGTAGAGATTGTACTCTAATTTTTTTTATTTTCGGAATGTTGGCGATGTAAGATCATTTGGGGGTATTTGACTTGTTTCGTTTTGTTAATTTTTTTTATTAGTTCGAAGAATAATATAATTTATTATTTAATTTAAAGTAATGGACTACATTTTTCAGATTTGGCTACCATAATTGGCAATTCGGAGAATTTCGAATTTTTTCTTTCACACTTCTTAACTTTGAGATTGGAATATTCAGATCCGTGGAATTCGCAAATTATGAAATGGAATTTTTCATTTTTACGTTCAAAGATATAGAAATTCTGAAATGTCTAAATCTCCAAGTTAACGTATGTAAATTTGAACATTTTAATATTTTGTTCCTAGAATTTTCATTTTTGACGATCCTTTTCCAAAAACTCCAACTCCAAAATTTTCAAATTTAGAATTTCCGAAATTTGTTTTTCACGCTTCTTGAAATTTCAAATTTTCGAAATTGAAATGCATGAAAGCCTTCAATTTATTAATTATGAAATTTTAATTTTTCGTATTTTTTCCATTTGTTTGTTTGTTTACTTTTTTTTTTTCAATATATTTTCATTCCTAAAACTCTGAATTTCAAACTAGTAATTTCCGAAAATTTTAACTTTGAATAAATATCCCAGAATCTCGAAGTTTCTGATTCAAAGTCTTCGAATCTGCATCATTTCTCGATCATTTCCCATTTTGTCCCAAATTCTGTAAAATTGGAGGTTTTTGAAATTCCAACATTTTCGAGCAGGTATTTTCAACACCATTTAGAACCAGTATTTTCTTTCTATCTTCTTTCTTCGCAAGTTTTTCTCATTCGGGTCGGCTTCGGAGTCCTCGTCTTCGGCTTGGCTCTCTTGGTTCTTC
>JAPYZK010000904.1:0-28493 GCA_030522785.1 Platygaster equestris | reverse complement strand
AAAAATGTCGAGGGTTATAAAATTTTTGAAAATTCATAGAGTTTCGAAAATTTTTAGAGTTTCAAAAATTTCGTACATATTCAAAGATTAAAGTATTCCAAAAAATCGGAAAATTTCCAAAAACTTTGGAAGTTTCGAGAATTTGGTAATTTTCAAAAATTGCGAAATATTATAAATTGCAGAAATTCTGAAAATTACGCGAATTTCAAAAATTACAGGAATTGCAAAAATTACGAGAATTTTGAAAATTCCAGGAACTTCGAACATTTTTCTGCGTTCGCCCCTGATTTCAGGAACTTCGAAAATTCGGAAACATTTTTATTTTTTGAAAACCCCTCCCGAAAATTTTTTCTGCGTGCGCCCCTGGATAAGTTTAATTAATTTTAGGATCGATTATGACATTGCTATTTGGAAATAATGATTCAAACGTCCGAAGCAAAACCGTGAAAATAGATCCTTGCTCCAAGTTCCGCGTGGGAACAAATTTGACGGGGTCAAGCGCAGGATTCGCAACTCGCTCGAAGCACGTCTAGTAGAAAGTCCCAACGGCATAAGACAAAGGTAGCGCGGATGCTCACGGGTATGCTCCGTGTGATTGGTGTTGGTCGGACTGACCATTTGAATACACGGCGCCGTAATCACGGCCGGGTCTTCCTCTCTTCTCTCTCAACGAAATCAACATCCCCAAAGCCTCTTTCTCATTCCCTCATTTGTCCACCATATCCTCGGCCCGACCACACTCATCACACTTCTCGCCCGAAGTGCTGCTCACGCCTGGACATCCAGGGAATACCTTCCAATTGCTCGCTCTTCCCTCTTTCATCGAATTCCCTTCAGATCTGTCCACGGCTTCGGAAATAATAGAAACAGTCCCACAAATAATCGTAAAACCATGTAGATAATAATGACATTCTTACTATTCTACCAGCGCTTGTGAAAAAGTTTGGAAACTTGTTATAGTATTGCAAAGGATTTCGAGTATTCTTAATTTGGGATAACTGCAAAACCCGACGATACTCCTTTTTTCCAACTTTCCCGCTCGAGAATTTCCCAATGCGATCCAATTTTCGCGGTGAAATTAGTTCGAAATCGATGGAAGGTTCCGAAGCTTCCATACGTCGCTCGACTTCGGCCAAACATTTGCCCTCTCTGGAAAACTGCTTTGCCTACGAGAAACGCGGTTAACCCTTCGCTATTTCATTACATTAGAGGAAGGACCGTTCGCGGCGAAGATTCGCGGGAAAATTGGCGAGGGAGCTTTCGATGAACGGCGAAATCACCACCGAGGCTGGCTGGCAAAACTTTCGCTTTTACCGTCCTTCTATAATTCATGGCGTCGTCGTGTCGGTGTATGTAACCTGCCGCTTTTCTCTTCGGCTGGCGTGCGAGTGAATAGTGAGTGAGAAAGTAAAGAGGGTCTGTGCGTTCGTTCGTTCCTTCGGTTTGCTTCCTCTCGTTTTGGGTCGCTAAGTGAAGCAGCAGCTAAATCATGCATTTTATTAGGTGAGCTGCTTGCTCGCGTCGTATCGTTTTCCAACGTTTTTCCAACGGGAAGCTTTTTTCCACTCATTTCGTAATGCTATGATTATTGGTTCAATTTGGCTAGGAATTGCAATAAATCATGAGGGATGTGAAAAAAAAACTTTTGTATTAAAATAAGTTCAATTTTTTCGAAAAATTGATCGACTCAGTACATGATTTTTATCATGATAATAATTTACAAACTCCAAAAACATGTTTGTTCGGGCTCTTCTGTCTCTTATTCACGAACATCGGAATATTTATTTCCGTGACGTTCAATTCGTTGGCAAAATAAATGAGTAACGTTGGAGGCAGCGAATTACGCCAATAGCTAGAAGGGTTGAGCCCGGATGGCGTTTGCTGGTGGTCGTGGGACCGTGTCGTCTTCTCTTTATCTCTTCGCACAGATTTTAATATAAATTATAATCTAATGCCGTTTCTTAATACCTCCCCTTTAGAACGCCCTTCCCTACCATTACGGAACCCCAGAACGCCAGTGTCATTATACGAATTTTCTCATTACGCGATCAATCATTCTCAGAGGCTCGTCAACCTAATTTCGCGCAACAATTAATGTAGCCAATCGAAAATATATCATTATGCTTATAATGAATGGAATTTTTCTACGTAATACTATTACATAATTAAACGTAAGTTATGTAACTCATTGCCTTCAAAAATTTTACGGTCCCAAGAATTCATTTATCCGAAAATTAAGGAGTCTCTAAGAGATTTGAATCCAGATCTGTATCCAGAACCTTCGGATGAATGGAATTCAATATAACATAAAATTTAATGAGAAGTGGAAAAAAGAAAATTCCTGTAAGTTTTCCTCTCGCTGGAAAATTTTCCGTCATTTCTAAAAAGATGTGAAAAATGTAGGGAAATTACATTCGATACATTCGTTTTTTAGTGACAATACAAAGAAACATCGCCCACTTATTAGTATCTGAGAACTGCTATTCCGTTAACGGTGTGAATCTGTTGACTAGAAGTTCGTAGCAGGCGCTACTGCGTTGAACGCGGAATCTGTGTTAAGAGTGCCAGGCATCGCCGCAGGACAGTTTGGTAGCGAAAGCGGGGGGATACGTATGAGAAAACAAACAGGGTACACGCTGGTACACGCGTATTCGTGCGCAAATACGGGAGAAGCGAAGGCGATGGGTACCGGGGTAAACACGAGGGAGCTAGAGCGTTGCCACACATATCCTCGACTCGAGAGGGTGCTATCGGCAGTCCGAGACATAAATCCGTCAGTTCGTTCTCTATCTTTGGGTTATCCCGCGCTCTCTACGATCCTATCTCCGCGGACACCTCGAGGCGTCGCCTGCGACGGCCGATATCGGCTCAGAGCTCGCAGACACCGAATTCTCTCCCTTAATCGAACTTGGTACATAATCAGCGAAGTGAATGGGCGAACTTTTCCATATTTTCCGAGACGAAATATTTTTTTTTTAATTAACGTGTGTATTATAATAGTATGTTATGAGAAAAGGACTGGTTTTGGTGGTCCAGTGGCTAAAGCTAGTACATTTTGTGATTTTCGTTATTCTACGTAATTTTAGAAATTTCAGTTATGTCAGAAATCAGAATTCTCTATCGATCATTTATAAGATGAAAAAATGGCTTGCAAAAATTTATAAAAATATTAACATTTGAAATATTTTAATATCAGGAAAATCCCCAATAATTATCAATAAAATGTAATAGATAACTGATAACTTTCTCTTATAAAACATACAAACTGTCGTTAATCACAGCAACGTAGATTTAACCGAAAACTTGATAAACAATACACATAATTAGTCGGAGGAGGTCCCAACTAATCCAAGTCTCCACATAGTTCCTAAGGTCACGACAACCCCGTCCTCCCTCCTGACTAGAAACTCGAGCGAACCAAGAGACGGCCACGGACAGCCAAACTTTGAACTTTGAACTTCGTCGCTCGACTGACCCGTGTTTTATTTCTCTTCCGGCCATTAACATACTTTGGCCGCGACGTCGGCAAATTTTTTCCCCCAGTTTCTCGCGACCTCGCGGAGGTCGCGCGAGTTTGCATAATTGCTCGCCGTGGGCGCGTATCGAACAACTTTCGGCGCGGGAAAGTGAGCGGCGACGCGCCAGGAAAAGCGCCGGAGAAAGTCGATCCACGCTTCGGAAAGAAAAACGAGTTCCCAGGGATGACGCGCCTGAAAAGCGTGGGGGGGTTGGGGGGTAGCAGGGCGTTTTCCCAGGTAATTCTTTGCGGGGGTGGAAGGGGGGGGTAGGTAAACTCTGACCGGTTGGCCGGGGAAACTGCACAGCCGCGGGAGGGCGGTGAAAACTTCACCGCAAATCTCCTCCTCTTCTTTGCCCTGGATCGAAAACTTTGCTCGGGAAAAAGTGCTCTCGGCCAATATTCGATGTGACTCGCGAACTCGCGCTTTGCGTTTCTCGATTTTATTGATTTTGCAGATGCTTTGCTTTGGAAAACACGGCTGATTCGATTCTCGAGAAAATTTTTTGAATATTTACGATTGCGTCGTTACACAGGTGCTGGGGGAGGGGGGAGGGGGGTAATTTTTTGGGAGGAGAGAGGGAAAATTCCTGACCTGTTTCCATTATTTTTATGACTGAACATCGACTTATTCCATGAGATACTTCGTACGAGTAGAAACTTATCGAAAATTGATGTTCTTCGCTGTACTGGGACCATTTGTTGATTCAGTCAACAGCGTCGATATTATCCAAAACCTGAACGATCTCCTGTTCAGCGACTAGCGTACATTTTCCGAGTTGCCGAACATCGACTTTAATGCAGATTAAGGGCCGCGGAGTTAAAGGGCCCTTTGTAGGAAGCGTTTCGTTCGGTATTAGCCTGGAAGTAGTTGGTAGAGGCGAGGTATTACTTGGAATTATGTCTCAATGTACCATGGTCGTCGACTAAACTAATATTAAAACTTTAAACGTAGTTAGTACAGCCCGCGGTTGCTTTACTATCCGTGAAAATCCCACCCCACGCGCGATTGCATTGACCGTCACTCGACTTTGATGTGTTTCCTGGGAAAATGTTCACAGAGTCATAAATTAGCTACCGAGCGTCAGCCCTCTCCCGCCGTCATTATGCTCGAGCATCGCACGACAACGAATTTCCGACGCTCAAGAATCATTGAGCGCGTTTCAATTTTACCCTCGTGTTCGTGTGGTCGGTAATTTTCTAATATCGAGTCGATGTGGAATATTATTTCTTATTTTATCACCGTCCGAAAATTTATTGCCAGGGTTATCGACAACGAATAATGATCCGAGACGTAACGCTAATCATCGAATGACGCGGTAGCTCATTAAACTTTGACGGGCAGTGAAATATCGCGCGACATTATCACGCTATTTTATTTTCCCGCGATTTCCCACTTTGCTCGCGTTTGACACGCTGCAGTTCAATCTTATCGTGGCGTAACGCTCGGCGTTCGAGACGATATTGCGTAGGTGAAATTGCTTCCTATTAATCATCGGCCGGGATGTCGATGGGGGATCGTTGAATGCTAAAAACCGTGGTTATAGTGAGAAATCGGTTCATTTTGATGGTGATTATCGGAATTGAGGTCACTGTTGGGGAAGCCATAGCGTTCCAAAGTTTGAAAATGAGGGGAAGGTTATGTTTTTGATTTTAGAAAATTTTGGTAGATGGTGGTTGATAAATGGGGATGGATCTTTGAAAATTTATTGATCAGTGCGGGTTTAATATTGATAAATTGTTCTAAAGTCATGTGAATAATTAGAAAGTTTGGGAATTCTGTAAAAATTCTGTACACTCTGGAATATTTAATAACTTCTGACATGTTCTCGAAAATGAAAAAAAATATTTCGGGAAACTTTTTTAAATTGACGACAATTTCCCACGTCCTCGGTAAAAACTGTTTCAGAAATTTGTTCGAGCTTTCAGTATTCTTTAAAAAATGAAAATCTGAGAAATATTTGCCGTTCTAAACACTTCTGACTTTCGTCTCCGGAAATACACGTCCTAAAAAAATTGCCCACGGTTTTCCCAAAAATTCTTAAAGTAAAGAAACTTTTGGATACAAGCGTCCATCATACATGTTTTTCTCATAATATCGTACGATTAGAATCGACGAAAACATTTCGGATTTCAATCTCAAGAATTCTTCACTGTCCCACATTTTTCAAAAAGCCCAAAGCTCGAGACAAATTCGTAAATTCCGCATGACGAATAACCAGCGCCGAGTGCAGTATCAAGGAGCGGGCTGAAAAATGCACCTGCGCCGGGCAATAATTTGCGTGGTCCAAGTGGTACCGGAGCGGAATGACTCGCGAGGGGAAAAGCGGGCTCCGGAAAATGGCTGCTCCTGGAAAAGGGAATAACTCGAGCTGGACCACGCGTTTTGCTCGGGAGCTCTCGTCTCCGTGGAGGTGGAAATCTGTCCTCCTCTCGCCCCCGTTCTCCCTCTCTCTCCCTCCCTTGGAAGTCGATGCGTGCGAACGTACACAAGCGAGAAAAGTTTTACACTCACCAACACCGAAGCTCGGAAAACGTACACGAGCGCGCTTTCCTCTAATCTAACTCCTCACGAACACGCCACGCTCGACTCGAGACCGGGGCATAGCACTATCTTCTCCAGCAGAACAAAATCCTCCTCCATCTCCTACACCTTTTCCTCCAGCTCCACCTCTACTCCTCCTCTTTCTTCCCCGCAGTGGTCGTCGTCCTCGTCGACGTCGTCGTCGTTTTCGACGTCGCTGCAATGGTGGTGGTTGTTTCGTACACACCGTGCTTCGGACGAGTGTGGAGTTGCGATTCTGGGATCGAGTAAACCGTGAACGTTTGCGATCGAAACTTTCAAGTATCTAGTGCTCGAACGTTTTCAGTCGTGGAAAACGAGAACTCAAATTGTGTGACACTGAGAGAATGAGTGACGGACTTTTTGAGGTCGTCGGGTTTCCCGACGGCTCCGGTTGAGTACCAAAATGGCGCTTCGAGGTGGTCGCTTCGCGAACTTTCCATTTTCAAGGAAGTAAGTATTTAGCTTCGAATTTGGAAAGTATGGGGAATGTTTGGATGTGCGTGTACAGTTCTGGTTTCTGTTAGTCGGAAATCATATTCTGAGTTTGTGGGATGCGAAATTTATGTACGAGAGTATCATTTGATACCATTCAGCATTTTGTTATGGTTTTTACTCGGTTTGTGTTATTTTATTCGGAATGAAATCCTGCCACACCTCTTACACCTTTTCATAGCTCCAACATTTTTCTTCCGAAATGGTTGTCGTCCTTGTCAATGTCATCATTATTTTGAACGTCTGGAAAGTCATTAGAATATCTTCCAATGAAGGTAGCCCATGAGAGTAGTGAAACTTGACACTTTTGTATGAGATTATCTCGCTAGAATAAACTGATTCATCAGGAAATTATAATTTCTGGAAAGTATCGGGAGTACCAGTTTTAATGATTTCGTTTGATGATTTTTAAAACTTTTCAATACTACCTATGGTGAAGGATTTGTTACCTTCGTATGATTTGTTATTTTATGCGTCTACGTCGTCTTATCGGAACGTGATATCTTAATTATAATGACGACCGGGCCTTTTTGAATTTTTCAGTTAACTTTGAGTACAAAATCTGTATCAAATCGAATGAAATTAAACAATGATAATTAACGATCGTTTTGGAATTCTTCTGAATATTTAGAAATTTTCAGAAGTGGAAATTCGGAATTATTGCTGACGATTTTTTTAATACTGCTAGATTCCCTGCTGGTACTATGTACGTACCGAAATGGTGTTTTTTTATCCAATTAAATACTTCGTACTTGCATTCGAGAAAATTGAATCTATTGAAAAAAAATTTTTCGAAATGCATTAGGATCAGAAACGAAATTCTCTACTGATGCTATTTCCGATTCAGTCATCTTTACTGTAAAACTCAAGATGAATTTTCATACTCGAGGGTAAATGATCCGTTTTCAAAGTATCCCTAGTAAAAATGCCAAAAACACAATATTTTTTCAAAAAAATGAGTCATGTTTTTGGTTAAGCATTCCAAAAATGTTTCTTAGAAACTCTGACAGGAAACTCAGCAGATTCATCCACCATTCACGTCGTGGCACCAAAACAATAGTCCGGGAAAAGTAGCCCGGGAAAGTACGTTCACACGGAATTTGGTTTTGGTCAAAGTTTCCAAGGTGAGGTGCTTGCGCCTAGTTGGCTGCGTGTTACTTGGTGAAAAGTGGGTGGGGATAGATGTCGGAACTTTGTTCTTGTTCTTGTTCTTAGGAAGAAGTTCGAACCCCTTTCTCCCTGTGCCATTGAACAAACTAGTCCGCTTCAACGATACTTACTTCTTTCTTGTTACGCCACCAAGTTTCGCATCCACGTTTAGTTACGAAGGTTACGTTGAACTTGGTTAGTTCTCTTTACTCTCTGTTTCTCTTGTGATTGCAGTGATCAGTGGCTCCACGTGATAGCGCCGATCCCGAACATAATCCTTTGCACTTGCGATTTATCGGATAGATCCTCAGAATCATTGGACATTAGTGTTGGTTGAAGAATGTTACCTCTTCTAGAGAATGGGAAATTTTACGAACTTTCGAAAATTAACATCAGTTTCTCTACAATTTTTTGAAAAATATGAATTCATTAGAAAAATATAGAATAGGATGTTTCACATTTTTTGAGCTTCCTGAAAATGGTTGAGAATTCGATCCATGATATCCTTTTTAGGTTTCAAAGATTTTCTGAAAATTTGTACACTTTGATAGGAATGTGCAGACTTTCGAAACGAAAGTAAAAAATTTCGGAGTCTCCGATTCCATAGGAGAAAAGTACATTATTATAAAGCCGGAAATACTGTTTGATCTTCAAGACATTCTCAGTACTTTTTAAGCGAATTCTGAAACAGTATACAGGCTACAATGACTCGAATCGAACATGAAGTTAGTTTTAAAAGTAATGTAATTCCGGCGTCGCTAGTTGGGAAGGGTGGATCATGAAACCTCTTGCAGAGATCCCCTCTCGAGCGACGTTCGCCGATTATATCGATTCAGGGAACTAAACTGAATTAAGTTCGAAACAACCCTAACCTACCACAATCTTAGAGTCACGAACATCGCATTGGATTTGTTACTCCATTCGCAGATAGACGACACCCTCTAAGAATCAAGAACAGGGATCGGGTGATTCATTCTTCCGGTTTCTTCAAGAATCAAAACAACGAACTCTCAACCAGAAAATTCCTCGAATTTAGTAACAACATTTATAACCACCCTCCGAACTTCAATTAGCTTCTTTCGTGCACGCGCCACAGATTTCGTGCACTCGAATCTCCCGGTTTTTTCCTTCTCTTTCGTTCCTTCGGCCCAATCGTGCAGCTAATTGCGAACCTTTGACGTTTACACGTACTCGGAACAGCATTTATGGTCTTACGAGAAAACTCGGTTCACGCTCATTTGGCCCATTTTTCCCCGCACAAAACGTCCTGCTACGTGATAAATTTCGATATCCAAGAAACGATTTCCATCCAAGTCTGCTTCCGACGAATCGTCCAATTTCTCGAATGACGTTATTTCCAACTCGGGAAAGGTCGACGTCGCGGGCAATTAAAAGTGTAAAACAGCGTAATGAACGTATCAAGGTTCAGCGATATCTCAGCGACTTCTTGGCATACGGGGGCTCGGCGCGATAGCGTGATCCAATTTGTCGAAGAATGCGCCACCCCGGGCCAGCGCGGGATGCGAGGGGCGAGGGGTGGGCAATTAATACGACGCGAAGGCATGCACATCGCCAGCCAGCCCCGAAGGCCTGCTTCATTAGGGCTCGCGTATATCACGGGTGAGGGTTCATTTTTGACTACCGAAACCTAGCATCGATCACTTCCTATCGAGTACAACACTGGAACGCCAACGGTAGCTCCTCGTTCACCGAAATTTTTCCTGTGATTCACATTTTGGGAAACTTTAGGAAATGTGACGCATTTTCTTCAACTTTCTACCTCCCCCGAATAATTGATCGAATTTCCAGCATGGAATACCCTGATTGACCAGGGTTTGAGGCAACCTCAGGGAAATGGGAGATTAAGGGCGTTTAACGGACGAACGGAAGTGGTTATACGACGAGGCCCGTAAAAGAAAGATGAAAAGTAGAAAATAGGAGCTGGAGGACGAGTGTTCATGCAGGATGACGTGGGGGTGGAAAGGGGGTAGCTTGCAGGAGCGGATGGGGTGGTCCAATCAGAAGCGGCTGCGGTGGGTGAGGCGGCCACCTCCGCTAACCGCCCTTCCACGGGGTTCTGGGAAGCAACCCCCTCACCACCCCCGACCTTATACCTCCCCTTCTGCACTCGCCTTCCCCCCAAAAACCCGTCACTACCGCCACCACCTTCTCCGGAGCGCACCACCGATCTCGCGACCCCCGCGACTCTGGCCACCCAAGACAAGTGTCCGTTTGATGTTCCCGGCATGAGCGCTGATATTCCCGATTTTCCGGTGCGATTACGAGAATCATTGACGTTTATGTGGATATCGTTTATGGACTGAAAAAAAGTCTTGAATTTTTGTTCGGGAGAAGCCTTTGCCAGGGTGAGGGTAGTTTCTCCGGGGCTGGGGGAGGCTATTTCGGGGATTGTTGATTTGGGACTATGACTGTGGTGTAAAATCATTTTGAGGTTCAGTGATCGGCTTTTGGACATGTTCGGAGTTTTTGGGGAACTTGAAAGTGGACGAAATGTGCGGGAACTGGTTCCACCTATTGGGAGATCATTTTGTTGAAGACGAAGAAAATTTTGTTAACTGTAAGTTGATGTTGGATTTTTATTGGCAGACTACAGTAGTTCTAGTCAGTTTTGAGGATTAAGGAGAGAAGATGATCGCAAATTTGTGGCTTGTTGAAAATAAGTGGAAAGATTTACGTGTCTTACATCAGGGAAATTATGTAATTCAAATCGAGTAGAATTATTTTATTTTACGATTATATCATTTCGAAAATGTATATTTTGCACTTTTATAAATCAATTTTCAATAATGATTATTTGGAAGTGCTGAAACTCTGGATGAATATCTTTCTTCCGTCAAATTCCAAGAAACGCAGGTTCTCCTGTAACCGTTTGTAACATACTTCCTGTATGTCCGACTAAAAAAGTGTTTGACTACTGATTTTATTACACCCGAATAGTGATATTCATGTGTAACAAGAAGAATGCCAAGTTTTTATCGTAGCCACCACATTGATAATGTATACTTAGCCAGTGTAATAATTCAGCACATTTCTTCCGATGTACACATAAAAGTCCTACGAATAATCTCTTTTTTTCGAGTTATGCAGCAGCTTATTATGACCATCCGACTTTTCCCTCGTACAGCCACTTATCCTGAAACTTTTTTCTGTCGAAGTCAAGCAAATACTTTTATTGATGTCAAGTTACGTTACTTCCGTTTTCCCCTCGACATCAACCATAGTTATTAGTGTCTTCGATGCCGGTATAATTTTTTTATTCCAGTATAGAATTGTGATGATGTAGGAAAGTCATTAGTTATTAAGTTAGTGCATATTCGGCGATCCAGTCGATATTGAAAATTAGAAAGGAAAAAACATTGACTTCTGGAAATCAATGTGTATTTCTTCCGGGTAACTTAATACTCATGTGAAATGGAATCACGTATAAAAATATATTACAATTCTTCCCCAGTTGAGAAAATTGTATGAACGTTGCGTTTGGTAAAGTTTCCGTGTTACAAGCATAACGTGGCACACGCGTACGAATTCCAAGGAAATCGCGCCAACAGCGAAAGCAAACGTAACGCGAAACAAGGCTCCATCGTGGTTTGAAAACGTCAGTATAGAAAATGACTCGTAAATTAACGAGTCGTCGATCGCTGATCCACGACAAGCACACGAGCAATATTTGAGCTTAAAGTCACGCAAAAACACAACACTAAATCACGCGACTTTTGCGTTTCATGCAGTTTTCGTGTTAATTTCAAAACCTCGATTATTGAAGAAAAATCGCTTCGAAACTAACATGATTCTTGAAATACTTTTTCTCTCAAGCAAGGCACATAACGTACGACTGTAATTTTGTCGGTAATCACTAATTTTCAATTAGCTCCGTTCATTCATTGGACGATGGAACTTTTTGAAGAAAGATCCAATTTTACTATTCCAACCTACTGGAGAATCTATGTGAATGCTATTGTATTTTTTATTCTGTTTCATTTTTGGATGCATTCCATTAACGGGCCTTCCACCTTACACAAATTTTTATCGAAGAAAACGTAAATAACGTGAAAAACCGCGGAAAAGAGATATTTCCTGTAAAAAAAAAAACTGTGTACAGAGGACTTGGGTGAAACGAGGGGCAGGGTTCCAGCGACGAAACTTTTTCTGTGCAAAGTACCACGCGGACTGGCTCGAGGTTATGAAATTCTGATAGCTCATAAAATGTAAGAAAATTTACAGACTTGGTTGCCTCCCTCGGTCTCTTTCCCGCTGCGTTCTTCGGCATTCTCTCTCTGTTTCTTCTTTATTTTAGTCCTCGCTGCAGAATTCTCTTGGTTTTCTCGACCGTTTCTTCGCGTCGCAAAGAGGAAAGGTAAAGGAAGAAGAAGCACTAAAGGGTGGGTGGCTGCAGAAAGTTTGAAACTCAGGGCAATCGATTAGGAACCTCGGGAAAGGCGGATGCAGTCTCTTGGCTGCTGTAAGACATTCTAAATTCAAGAACCCGGGGAAATTTTTTAATAAGAATCATGTATCATCATACATGGGTGTACACAAAACATGCCTCCACGTATTTTACAAATTCTTCTACGCTTTTCTTTCACTTAATAAGTGGATGACGATAATCTCGAATGAATCAGAGAATTGAATTGTGATTCAATCGCTGACAAGTGCTAAGTGAAAATGAGATGCTCGGAATTCATCAACGTAGCGCCTTATTCACGGTAATTGGTGATAAGACCACGTAGCAAAGTATGATATGAGCTGACAGAGTTGGTCGTGGAGGAAGGCATGAATATACCTGGACTAAGTTACCTCTTGTGATACGCCGTAGGCAGGGACATCTCATTAATATTTAGACGTATTTTGAGCTGCGAGCCACCACCATTACGTACACCAGCGTCGTGGCAGCGACGCCCTTCCCTCCCGCCGCCACGACTCCCATCGACTTTATACATAATTATTCGCTCGAGATTGGCGAGTACCCAGCGTCCCAGCGACTACGGCTAGGACGCTGCGCCCCGAGTATGTGTCTTGAAATCAATTGTTTCACGACGACTTGTGAATGCAAAATTACCTGTATTTATACATGACTTGAATCACTTTTCTGTCGAATATATTCTATTTAGACAGACTGTGAATTCGGTTTTTTGGATATGCTCAAAATGCTGCTCACAAAACAATTGTTAGGTTAGTCCTGGAGTATTTGTTTATCATTGAAAAACAGGAATAGTCGCTCCAATTTTTTATTTTCTCCGTAAAAAAATGAAGAAAAAACACACCCGTTCGTTGGTGTAAATTTAATTTCCTCGCCTCGAATAAATATTAGCGACGCCTTCACTTGAGGGAATTATATACCAAAGTACGGTTTTTGATTTATCGCGGTAACGAGTTTCACAGTTTGCGCCCACTAACAATGAATAATTTGAGTGTACTGCTGGGGTGTTAGGGAAAATGGGCCGCGGTGACAACGAGGGCCGGGGGCGGAAGAGGGGAGGGAGGGAAGGCCGTTCACGAAGGTCCAACTTGACCTGGATGAGGTATTGTCCCCGTTTTTGAGGGTTGGAATTAATTTTCTGATTTGTTAGGACTACTTGCCATTCGATCATCATCAGTGACTTTCTATCTACTCTGTATAATATCATTTAATTATTCATTCAACATTTTTGAACTTTTCTGACTACGAGATTTGAATCAAGCTTCAGAAAATTTGAGGTTGCTTCGGAGAAAAGGGTTAGACGTGACGAGATGCTTGATACTCGACACAAAGACTGCCACTGTAAGGCCGAGTTGAGTCGTAGATAGCAATTCTCAGCGTTCATTTTGGCTTCTACTTTTTGATAACCCCTGGGAAAAGCTGCTAATCGCGAGCGAGCGACAGTCATTCGAGGATTGTTGGGTTGAACCGTTGTTCCTAACTTTTGATTCCATTATGTGACGATTGCTCGAATGAAATGTGATGTTGGTGACGTACAAAGAGTATTATGATAATTAACTTACGGTACATAAGTTTTTCAGAATAATTACAGTCAAGAACAATGAAAATAGAAGATCGTTACTTTGTTAGTGAACGTTCTTATTGAAAAATCAGTGACACGACGCGTGACACTTAGAGTGGTGGAGGAAAGGGGGGTGGGGGGTGATAGCTGATCAAGAAAGTCTGATTTTTTTACACAAGGGAAATGGTGTCCAAAACGTTATAAAAATTACGTGACGTAATATTTGGACGCTTCTCTTAGTCGATCGTATTTATGTCTGACCACATGAGCGTTTCACTACTGCCAAGAGAATGCGCTTTCAATATCACACATAAAATTAATACAATGGGATAGATTATTTTTGTTCAATAATATTCGAATGGTATATATTCCTTGTATGACTCGCACTTTTATACACAAAAACCATATAAAAAGTGCATGATACGACGAATATTTTCCACGAAAAATTCCCTGTAAAGTACCTCGAATCTTCCAAGTTCCACCACGTCCCCCACCACGTCCGCGTGGGTACTCGCGATAGACGAGAGCCATACGTCGCCCCGCGTATTTACCCCGACGAGGTACTTAATTTCGCCTTCGGAATTAAGTCTCGCGCGGGGGTGGAAAAGTGGAGAACGAGACGGCGTTATAGGGAGGACGCTGGCGGAGGTGGAGACAGTGTTAGTGGCACGTTGAAATGCCCGACGTAAAGGAGCTCGGGCAACTTCTGTCGAGTATTTTCTCGGGGCTGTCTCTCACAATTAGAATACTCCGGGGAGTGTCTGCTTCATTCGCAAAGACGAGAGGCACCTCGGCGCCGAGATATAGGCACCCTATTATGGGCGGCATTGTCATCTTCGCGAGCAGCTACGAGCCCCGTTCGGTTAAGTCTGCCAAACAAGATTCTCGATTGTGTAAAATAAGTTGTCGATCGGGATTTTCATGCCCTCCGGGCACCTCGGGTAATTGCTTGTCGAGTGCATGTTTTGCTCACCTTCGTTCGCCGTGGAGTTACAACTTTTTTGCGTCAGCCTGTTTGGAACTTTGACTGACGAGTCGGCATTTTACAGTCGTTTGTTAGTACATATCGTCAGAATAGTTTTTCGATTCTGTGATGAAATAAATATCAGATTTTTTGAGAGCACTTATTATTTTTGAAGTGCAAACTCGTGGTTTTGTCCAACGTCTCGCCTATCTATATTTATTGAATAGAGAATGTTTTTTTTTTCACTGAGATGACGTCACTGCAGTAACTATCTATTTCTATTCAATCGGAAGTAAAACTGTGTATACTTTCGGGCAGCGAACAATATTAGAGATGGATGAGCGAGCGGAGCAGGCATACGTGGGGGCGGGTGTGGGGTAAATGAATATGCCGAGGACCCGGGCTGGCTCTGATGTGGTCTGTGGGTTGAGCTTAATAACCCTCGGCTCTCGACCTCGTCAAACAAACGCTTCGTAACCGATGCTCACCTCTTTGCTCCGGGTCTTTGGTATCTTCGCAATATACGCCCGGAGGGAAAAGAATGTTCGAGTAACTAACGCATAGTACAATGTTCGAGGCGAAATTTACATGTAGGAAACTACGTCTAGGGGTATCTAATGCCGAGTCTGCTTGACGATACACTTGATTGTTTCGTGCTCCTATGAAACAATTATTCTTGATTGTATGAGAATACCATTATACCTCACTGTAACGGTAACGTATTAGTGATATACATATCAATCATTTTTCGGAAGAACTAAAAAAGCAGACAAATGATCCTCGAAAATCCCTTAAATTTGGGAATCCATGAAATTCCTGACTAAAAATACAAGACTATCGTCAACAGCTGCAGAATCGACTAAACATGGCGAAACACAATCCTTCTACGTACTATTTTATCAGATCGCGAAAAGGTCGGTGTATTTTCGCTCCATGCGAACACTCGCGGAGTTTCACGGTTCTCCGAAAATTCGTATGTGCCGATACGAAAACAATGTGAGAGGGGTATCGAATTATATCGTTGCACCTGCATTCGTTGCAGCTCGAGTGGGGGGCAATGCGAACGAGCACGAGATAGGCGGAGGGCTCCTCGACTGGTACGGGCTAGTACCGCTATTAACCCGAACACTGACGACCCTTCAGTGAGGAGAGAGGAGCATGTAGGTTCCTCTAGGTACCCGATTCCTTTCCGCGATCAATTAATTCCGGGCACCAATGCTTTTCTAAAGACACACCCTGGCGCTTTCGTGTCGAATTCACGCACGATCGGCGGCGATAAGCGATTATACCGATATCCGTTAAGACGCGGTACCTAAGGTCACGCGATACGCCAAGTGCATGTGCGTTTGTGCCGTTTTTTTCATTTTATCGAATTATCTGCAATATTAAAACAATGGAGGATAAATTCAGAATATTTTTATAATGATGATAATAATGTTTATTCGAGTGTATGATTTGTAATACAAAGATGTATACGTATGATATACACGAGGGGCGATTCACTTTGGGAGTCAACTTGGGAATCGAACTGGGAGTCATGATTCCCGTGACTCCCATTGACTCCCATAATGGAAGTCACGGACAGGGCCATCCCAGGGTTTTGCAGGGCCTGAAGCAAAGATTGTGGGCAGGGTTCCTCAATTAAATGTTGTTGTGAATAATAAATCGGAATTTTGACGTTTCGGGAATATTACGAGTTCTGAAAATATTGGAATATAGGAGTTTTAGAATTTTCAAGATCGAAAATTCTTGATTTTTGACATTTTTAAAGGTCAAAACTGCAGGTTTTTTAATAAGGTCGGGAAATTTTGCAGTTTTCAAACTTTTCACGTATTCTGAAGTTTTAAGGTCTAGAAATTTCGAAATTTTTGAAATTGTAGAACTTTGAAGTTACGAAATCATGAAGTTTTGAACTTGTAAAGCTTTGGAATTTTAAATTTTCGAATAATTATGGACTTCTGAAGTTTTGGAAGTTTCGGAAATTTTACAAGTTTTCAAAATGGTGGAATTTCGAACTTTTTGAGAATGTTCAAGAACTTTTTAAATTTAGAATTTTTAAGATTGAAAATTATCAGGTTTTGACATTTCTACAGTTCTGGAAATTGCGAAAGTTTTGAAGTGCTCGAATATTTTGAAGTTATGAACCTTAAAATTTTCGAAATTGAAGAAGTTTTTTAAATGTCGGAATTTGGAGGTTTTCGAGAATTTTCAAGAACTTGGAAGTTTTGAAGACTTTTAAAGATGAAAAATTATTAAGTTACGACATTTTTGAAGTTATGGGAATTCCGCATACTTTCAAGTATTTTGAAGTTTTTAAGTCTAGAAATTTCGAAAATTTCGGAACTGTGGCACTTTGACATGTCGTATTAATGAAGTTTCGGAACTTATAAAGCTTTGAAATTGTGAATTTCCGAAGAATTATGAGGTTCCGAAGTTTTCGAAGTTTCGGAAATTTTACAAGTTTTCAAAATGTTGGAATTTTTTGAGGATTGTTTAAAAAGTAGGTAGTTTCAGAATTTTCAATATTGAAAGTTATCAAGTTTTGACATTTCTACAGTTCTGGAAATTTTGCAAGTTTTGAAGTGCTCGAATATTTTGAAGTTATGAAGCTTCAAATTTTTGAAATTCGAGAAGTTTTTCAAATGTCGGAATTGTAAAGTTTTCGAGATTTTTCAAGAACTTGGACGTTTTGAAGACTTTTAAAGATAAAAAATTATTAAGTTTCGAAATTTTCGAAGTTCTGGGAATTCCGCATACTTTCAAGTATTTTGAAGTTTTTAAGCAAAGAAATTTTAAAATTTTCGGCATTTCAAGTTTTTGATGTTTCGAAGTTGTAAAGTTTGGAAATTTTTAAAATTTCGAAACTTTTAAATCTTTGGAAATTTTGAATTTTTATGGAATTGTGAAATTTTGAGAAATTATAAAGTGATAAATACAAATAAATAAAGTTTAAAAAGTTTCGAAAATTTTGTGAGTTTCAAAAATGTTAGAAGTTCGAAGTTTTTAAAAATGTCCAAGAACTTCCAAGTTTCTGAGAATTCCGAAGATTACAAGTAATCAAGTTTTGACACGTTCAAAGTGTGACATCGCTGGGAATCATGACTCCCAAATTGGGAATTATGACTCCCAAATTGGGAGTCATGTGGGAGTTGACTCCCATGACTCCCATTTATCGGAGAGTGAATCGCTCCTCGGATATACACAAAATAGTTAAAGTCATTTTCCGTGGGCCTGAAATTACGAATGGAAGTTATTTACGTTACTTACGTCTTATTTAATAAGTTTATCAATTCAAGAAAATTTTTTTATTATTATTCATTTCATTATTTTTTTATTTATATCATTAACATTATTCATTCATTTGTATTATTATTTTCTTGATGTATTAATTTAATGAATTGACATCATTTTCAAATTTTAATGATTTCTTACAATACTATTTTCAGAGTAACTGCCTTACGAGATATGATGTCCGGAAATCTCATCAAACGTTCACTTGCCACTTGAAATAATTTCATGTATTTTTCCCAGCTTCTTTCCATTAATAGCTTCTGAATAGCAAAACGACATTTTATTAATTAAGAAAAAATGTATTTTTAATTAACGAGAACAATATTAACATACACCTTTATTTATTTACAGGTAATTACAACGCATCCTAGCTGGTCACGTTCTACCTTGTTAACCTCCCAATCGGGCGGTAAGTCAATAATTCACTATGTATTTACCGCGTGAAAGTAATCACATTATTCATCGCACACGAAACGTTTGGTACGTTGATAATTGTGTGACGATAAAATTGCGTTATGATTTATGCAAGCCAAGCTTAAACGCGTAATGACATAAAATATGCTTTCATTGCATGCGATGACAGAAACGCAGCGCTGAACTCGAATGTTCAGGGAACGCCAAATGTCGTATATCTGATCGAAAAATGTAATTAGGGCTGACATCTGTCTTTATCCGTGAACTATAGTCATCTCAGACGAACTATGGAAAAATGGTTTTGGGCGGTGTAAATGCGTTCGGTAACGCCGTAAGGACCATGATTTTCCGATGAAAGCTCGCGTCCCTCGCAGGGTGGCGGTTTTGTAGGCCGGTCTGGGCAGTCGCTCCGTTTAGCCGCAACCTGGCAATTACCTGTAGGGCATAATTGTCATCCTTTACATTTTTCTGCCCGACTCGTGTGTGCACGATCTGCCATTTCCAACCCCGCAGGGGCGTCGGATCACGCGAGGCCGTGCCTGTCGCAAAAGTCCACGCGATCCGCGAGCCACGCAATGCCGAAACAACACTGTCCGCCTCGTGGCTTTTCTGGATCACATTTCTAATTATCAATTTTAAAGGGGGAGGGGTCTCTCAGAAACCATAAATTTCGTGGATGAGGAAATAACCGCTACACAAATCTGTATAAATGATTTGATGGAATAGATCAGAATTTTCAGTTGTATTCAAAAACTACTGACGATTGTTTCAAAATTGTATGAGTTCTCGGGAATTGTGGAAAATCCTTGGAAATTGTAGTATAAGATCGAAATATGATGAAATTCGATATAATGTAATATTTTCGAAAGCTTAGTCCAAGAACCCATAGAGATGTCAAATTTGAAGTTGATCAGGAATTTTTTTCAAATTAGAAAAATGATACTCAAAATTTTTTATTCACATTGACTTAGAAACATATATTTTTACACATATATCAGAATCGTGAGCAAAGTTTTTTTCAATTTCATCCTGTTGGCGGGGCTGAGGGGAGGGGGGGGGGGGGCTGATGACAACGCGTTGTTCAATTTATACGTAAAATAATATTTAAACACCTTTATCTGCGACATAGATAACTTCGTTCCATCAACCATAGAGACTCTCTGGAGAAGAAAAATTCAATTTTTCTGAAATGATAAAAAGAGTGGTATAGCGAAGACAGGTATCGAATGACAAGTGGCAAAATTGTACGACGGCATGTCTCCCTTCGAGCCCTCTCGGTAATAACATCAGCGAATCATAGTGAGAGCTCCCGCAAAATTAGCCACAAATGTGTATTATTTAGCCCATGCACGAATACGTATACAGGTCTGCATGCATTATGAAAGCAGCTGCGTAGCGCTGTTCGCCCGACGGATTCGCACGCGCGATTTCCCACGTTGGTCGGGAAACAAAGTGGTATCTATACGGAAATGTTTCGTGTCTTGTATGTTCCGAAACTCGTCTGCAATTTTCGACGAATCCATTAACGGCAGGTTTCTTCGTTTCTAAACCTCGGGAACATGTAGAAATAGGAAAGAAAGATTCAGCAGAGTTACATTTTGTCGATAGACTTAATTGGGATGTACGTAAAAAATTTCAACGATATTAGGAGCTTAGATTTTCAACGACCGATTTCCCAAACCGTCATTAATTTTCCTTGAAAAAAAAAAAAAAAGATAATAAAAGTATTAGAGCTTGGAAATTGCTTTGCCAGAAAACGTAGTGTCAGTATTGATCGAATTCGTGACACGTGTACAAAATATTGATTGACTCAGAAATTTCATAACTCAAGAAACTTTCATGTTACAAGTGGAAGCAACATTTTCTCGGAAAATTGCTTTTTAAAACGTCACGAAGTCGTGGCACTTTGAATCATTGAGTACATGTCGCTGATAATATGTTTTATACTTCAGGGAATCTTTTTCAAGGAAAACGATTAGGTCTTGCATATATATATTGCATTAACAATATCGTGATTTGACGCAGATTTTTTATACTCGACCAATTGGCGTAAATTTATTCCGAAAATGAGGAAAAAAACATTAGATACAGAATCGCATAGATTAATGATAACATTAGATTTTATGGAACGTATGTTAGGGTGAACACAAAATATCACAAGTTTTTTAGCCTTACTTCATTTAGCGGTATGTAATAGGGAGTGATTTTCGCGGAAACAGAAAAGTGAGCATTTTCGTGCAAAGTCGTGTTGTTGCAAATAACAATCGCATGCTGACTGCGAATTACTTTCAAGTGGTTTTGATTTCCATCGCAGAAGGAATGAGGAACGATGTTGCATGACGGATGTCGATTCAATAGTTCGATTTTGCAGTGGTTTTGATACTAAAATTAGTTCTAGTGGATCAAGATTTCATTAAAAAGCAATCAAAGACATTGAAAACTTTCACTCTCAGTACATACAAACATGATCGACATAATTGCGATGATTCGTAGTTTTCATCTGCATGATTTTGTAATAACTTGGAAAATTACTGAATTCTTTTTCAAAACGATACAATGTGTAATACACTGCCTCTGATTTAACTTGAAAATTTTTATTTCAAAATTTAACAAGTCATGAATTTTTCGCAGTTCATTGGAAAAAAAATCACTCGTGATTTTTGTTATCACTTTCACGTGTATAAATTGTCATTTGTTGTTGCTATATTTAAAAAATAATTCGCATATTATAATTTTTTTCTTTCAAAATTCTCTACAAATTCCACGTGAAAAATAGATGGCAAATATGGAAAACTATTCGGTATTTTTTGACGATTTTTATAATTCGCACCTTTTTACTAGACAAATCACAAGTGACCCTCCTGAAATTCCAGACTTTCATAAAATATTTAGATTTTTATTATATACTCATCCAGTACAGACCAGCAGAGAAATTCCAACAAATAGTAAATATATAATATCTAGTAAAATATGTGATCTCGGTAAAATCGCAATTATCGTCTCCATGAATCGGGTTCCGCTGGAAATCGAACAATTTTTACAAAAAATGAATCAGGAATAGTCCTCCACAAGCACTAGAAATAGACGAGCAGAGGAAATGGAGGAGAGTTGGGAGAAAGTCGCGATGTTTATTTTATCCCTGCTAATCAAGGGACGTATTTGCGTTTTATAATCCTTGGTCGACTAAGAGGGTGAAATCTGAAAGCTTAGTGGAATCTCCTCTCGGTCGGATGGGTAATCCCAGAGTGCCCCTCTACTTTATTTCTAGCCCTCCGCGTTCTCCTTCATCGAGGCGAAGGCTGCAGCAGCGTCTTAGTCCGCCGCATGGAAACTCGCCCCGTCGACTTAATGGCTTATTTTATTCGGTAATATCGCGGCCCGCGACGCTCACGAGCTTCAAATATCGGCGCTATAAATTATCGAACGTCGTGAAATTAATTCCGCAGGAAAAAACGTCGATAAATTACGCATCGACTCCGTACGTTCTGGCGAGACAAAAAAAAGCGTTAGGGATGAATATTTCATGAGTGGAAGGTTGATTTTTCTTTTTTTCTTCCGTTTCGATCGATGTTGTTGAGGGTATATTTGGAGATAATGGAGTTTCAAAAAAGCAACTCCGGAGGTAAAGGCTTGTAGAAAAGCAAATAATTCATGGAATCTGTGGTTTGGCGAGGAAACCGATGTAAAGGGCAGTTCTGGCCTGTCTTATGGATAATTGAATTTACGTGACCGTCTTGAACGGCCGAGTTTGGAACGTTCGTTCCCGTTGCGACTTTGGCCATATAATTGATGGTCTTGTAATGGCCAGGAGAAGTTTCGAATTGTCGTAAAATGTAGTGTTTCTCTCACGTTTTTCGTGGAATATCGATAACCACAATATGTCGTCGCTGGTGAAATCTTTAGTTCTTTGTCTTTGGAATGAATTTAGTAACGTGTCGCTGGATATCGATCTCGATTAGAAATTTTTTTGAGAAGAAAAGAATTCAATGATTCGATGATTTGATGTTGGAAAACACAGAAAGTCCTGGCTCGAAAATGACGTTGAAAGTAGATGATTAGAGAAGAAGGAGGTGAAAAAGGGTAGGTCGGTGGTACCCGTGACAAGGGAAGGATTATCATGGGCAAGACGTAACAATCAGGAACACGATAACACGTGGGATGAATGCTCGCCTTGATGCCGGGCCATCAGCACAAGGTCGAAGAAGAGCGCGAATGATGCGAGACGCGAACGAGATGAAAGATGACGAGTGAAGGAACCACGATGGCGGGGGCGCTTAATTAGAGCCCAACTTCCAGAGGATGCTTGAGGCTTCCCTACAGTCTAAACTTCTCTCTTCCTACAGTTTATCCGCGTAAAGTGGCTATCTCGGAATTACCCCCAGAATTAAATAGGCGCCATGTATTTTTGTTTTCGTGTTACTCTTGCGTTTGGTGATCAAGCACGTAGCCAGGCAGGGGGCTGAAGCCCCCTCCGAAATTCTGGAAAGTTTGAAGAATCTAGCACGTTGAAAAAAAGTATAATCTGACGAAATATTAAAATAATACTGATTTTCACAAGTGTCAAAGTTTTCGAGGAACTAGATAATTTTGAACATTTTCAGCATTTCAAGATTTTTAACAGTTTTGAGAATTTTCAGAGTTTGGTGTATTTCGAGAATCTTACAAGTTTTTTGAAGTTTGAAAATATGTAAAATTACAACAATTTTGAACATTTCGAAGTTTTAAAAAAGTTTTGGAAATTATGTTAATTTACAATATTTACAGAATTAGTGAAATAATTAGAATTTTGCGCATTTTGGATTGTTCGAGAAACTTAATAATTTGGAATATTTTAAAAATGTCAAGATTTTTGAAAATTCTGAGAATTTTCAAAGTTTGAAGTATTTTGAGGATTTTGGAAGTTGTTGGAATTTTAAAAAGTTCAAAAATCTCAAAATTTGGGTAAATTTCCTAGATTTGTTAACGTTCCGAAAATTCGAAAAATTTACAATATTATCATAATTTTTGAAATTACGAGAATTTAACGAATTCTTCACATTTCGAGAACCTTGATAATTTGGAACATCTCGAGATTTTTGATAATTCAAAGAATTTCGGAATTTTTCAGTATTTTGACAATTTTCGGGATTCAAAATTTTTTAGAAATTTCAGAGATTCAACAAAGTTTCGAAAATCTTGATAATGAAGGCAGTTTTCAGAGTTCTTGAAATTTCCAAAATTCAACGAATTTCTAAAATTTTAAGAAACTCAATACTTTGGAATATTTTCAACATTTCAAGATTATTGACAACTTTAAGAATTGTAAAAGTTTGACGTTTTTTGAGGATTTTGGAAGTTATTAGCATTTTGAAAAGCTCGGAAATTTGAAAATTTGGTTAAATTTCAGAGATTTGTAGATGTTCCAAAAGTTCTGAAAATTCACAATATTTTCATAATTTTTGAAATTCCGTAAATTTTACGAATTCTTTACATTTCGAGAAACTTGATAATTCGTAAAATTTCAAGATTTTTAACAATGTAGAGAATTTCGAAAGTTTTTAGTATTTCGAAAATTTTCAGAATTGAAAAATTTCAGAAATTTCAGAGATTCAATAAAATTTCGAAAATCTTGAGCATTAAGGCAGTTTTTGGAATTCTTGAAGTTTTCAAAATGTTACTAATTTCTAAAATTTCTGAAAACTTTTGTTTAGCTGAGATATTTTCGATATATTTCAAGATTTCCGACCATTTCGATGAATTTCAAAGTCTAGGGGATGTTGAAAATTTCAGATACTTCAAAAACACTCATGAAAATTCTGAGAATTTAGAAAATTTTAAAAATTCCTTATTTAAGTCCACCCCCCCCCCAAACCGAATTTCCGGTTACGTCATTGTTGGTGATGCCAATATTTTCGAAGATTTGAGGCTTCCAATTTCCCTTATGACTTAATTTTTCGATGAAAAAAAATGATCAGTCACTAAACTTGAAGAGATTAGAAAAAAAATTGTATAAAATAGAATTAAGGAAAGTTTAATTTACAAAACTGAAATTTCCACTGTATTAAAATTGTACAGATGTATTTATAGTATAAATCACCGAATGTATCACGAGGGAATTTCTCGATTCGAAAATACTTGATCAAACTAGAATTCAAATGTATTCGTCAATGCCGCATGAATTTACTCGGAATGCACAATCCTCTTAATTCTTCTGCCCGGGCACGTTTTACCGAAAATCAAAGAACTATCAGGAATGATTAATTTTCTTTCTTCGGTACACTTTTTTTGCTCCTGTCTCGTTTCCCTTTTCCGCATCACTTTTTCCCGTGTTTCCTTCTAGGTGCCTGGGAACACGAGAGCGCGGCTTCCTAATTAAATTCCGTTCTTTCCTAGAGATGCTTTTTTACAAGTTTCCTCAACCGCGCCTTAATTGCGCGGCCCGGCCGCGGCTGCGCCCGCCACCACTCGTGCCCTCATCAACCACTCAGTTTTCTCGATCCTCTCCTCTCCCGCCGTTCGCCACATCTCTCGAAATTGGCTCTTAATTGGCGCATAATTATGTAAACAATTCGTCAAACTTACCCCCTGTGCGCAATCCGCAGCGTAAATTTCTGATGGGATTTTGCGTGTGTCGTTTTTTTTTTTTTTTATTCGATGGATGCAAGAATAAGATTTGCATGATTCGAGAGAAATTATTATGTGCTCCGAACGGAGTAAAGTGAAAGGTGCGAAGGGAAGTTTTATAAATTTATAAGTTTCTATAAGTCGACGTGCTGTCGAATGAGTATCGAAATTCCGAGGATTTTAGACATGTCAATGAGGTAGTGCAACCTCAGCGACCTTTTTGGAGACCGCTACAGAAAAACATGTTCAAGAAACGTAATTAAAAAAATTCTGGTCACGATCGCGAATTGGGTTGTGACGGCCTGTATAAGAAGCAAGGGCCGAGGGTGTGGGGGGTCGGTGGTGGAGCGAAGAGCCCTGGTTGCGGCAACATTATCTAAAATTCAAGCTGTAATTACTTTGCTGGGCGGCGCTCTGCTTGATTTATAGTCATCGCGCAATGCAGCTGCGTGGGTGTAAGTAATTAAAAATGTAGCATCGCGTGGTACGCCGCCAGCCGAGAAAGCCGGCCTTAAACGAGGAAAAGGGGCTCCGCTCTCTTTCCCGGAGACGCGGTACCACCTTCACCTTGATTGAAAAAAAAAATCGCCCGTGAGTAAGAGATAAGAACAAAAAAGGAAACAATCCCGAAATTAATGCACCGACAAATGTGCAAGACACGGAAACAACTATCAGATTGAATTTATGGGACTGAACTTGCAACATTCTACTTTAAGTGTCTCGGAAAATTTTGTTTTTTGTGAAGACGAGTGTCCATGTGTAGGCGTTATGATTCATGACCATATATAATATCATTTATGCATAGTGCATGGCACATATTTTATTTTGAATGAGTTATACATGATCATGTATTAAATTCTTTTTCCCTGATATCCCAATCTTTCGTTGTTTCGAGTAATACGAATAAATTGAAGTCTTCATTCTCATGGAAATGCAAAATCGACACCAGCGAAACTTTTTCACGTCGACAAGTCATTACAGTGTTTTTTATCGCTAGATTGTCGTTGATTGTTTTCACACGCACGTTCAATACAAATTTCCCGGCGAATATCGGACTTCGTATTCGTTATCTGCAATGGCTGAACTTTCAATCTTTCCAAGCATTCGTTCTCTACTTGGCGCGTTTTAATTAGTTGACGGTAACGAGCGTGCCAGATAATGGCTCATGGCCGTGCGACCAACTCGCGAATCGTAACGTTGATAGCTGCTGATGGTGATGACCATAATAACAATAAAAGTTAAGCACGCATGAACCTCCGAGTTTGAATATCGATCAACCCTGATGAATTCCGAATCCTCTCTTGTAACTAAATCGAGTTACCTTGCAATTGCCGAAGTTACTTCGGCCTTGTAATAATCGATTGTTTCATATTGTGCTAGATACACTTTGAGCTCTTGCTTGATTATTCTCTAGGGTAGATTCAAATTACTCGGGAAAAACGATCTAGAGAACAGGCATAGGCAAAGTCAGAAAATCATTGAATATAGAAACCTTTTTTGAATTCACAGACACTGAAGTTATCGCGGATCCCAAATACGCCCGCAAGTTTCATTGTACGTGCGGTACATGTGCAATAAAGACGTGGCTGCAGTGGTAACTTCGCAAACGCGTGTAGCGGATTCCGAAAGCTAGGCTGAGCACGTTGGTCTAAGTGCCTGGCCAAAGTTCCGGCGTGATAAAGCTGGAAAAGCGACGCGAAGGCAAAGCGGAATCTTCCCCGTCTAACCCGGACTAGACGCGAACGTGGCGTCCTGGCTGCAGCTTCAGCCGCGGCCGGGAAATCGGATCCGCGGACCGGCTAATAAGTTTGTCGCCGTGGGTAGTATCCCTGAGCATCGTGTTTAGGGAGGCATCACGTACGAAAGTGGATAAGCAAGCGGCGAAGTTCATTCACACGCTGACGCACTTGGAATAGCTTATAGACTGCCTCGCAGTTGATGAGACCACCCACGCTGTACGGAAACGTAATAACGAGTGGAGCCCTAACTTCAATGTCTTCTTTTGTTTCTGTTTATAAGGATGTTAGGGTGCTGATAGATCGGTTGAGTAATTTTTTGTTTGGTGTGAGTTTTGGACTCGAATATCTATGATATATATTTTATTTCCCTCACGTAATTAGCTGTATGACATTATTATGAAATTTGTCTACTGAAATGATGAGTTTTGAAATCATTCTGTGTATCATTTTTATCTGTTTTGCAAAATTGACGATCGATAGTAAATATAGATATGCATCGAAAATCTATAACTGAATAACTTTATCACTATTACACCCTTGGAATATTTGAACGATCTCAATTCGAACCAGGGACCGCTGGAACCGGAACCAGAACCGAAACTGGAGCCGAAATTATTTACATGGAACTGGAACCGTAACAAAACCATTATTAAGATTTTTCACAGAACCGGAACTGGAACCGGAACCGGAATAATTTTTAACGGTTCTCGCATGCTTTTTTCGGTTCGGTAAATGTTCGTCATGCTTGCTTAAATGTGTGTTTGATGTTATTATCATTCGATATGATATGGGGAAAAAATCTAATGTCTCGAGAATCTAGAGAGTTTCGGGACAATCAAGTCTATTTTAAATATTCCGATATTTATAATTTTCGACATTGTGCAGAACGAGCATATTTTTATGAAAATATAAGAAATTTTGAATATCCGTGGATTTTGGTGAATTTTCTAATTGAGTGAAATATCGTACGATCTGATTATTTTACAAGAATGAAACGTTTCGGAATATTTTATTTTCAATTTTTCGAGTTTTTTATGTGTCAAAATTGGATACTAATAAATTTTGCAAAGGTATCCAAAAATGTTCGAATTCTCAAATTTCTAAAAATTACAATGAACTATCGAAAATAACACAATGTGTCGGAGTGTTCAAATTTTTGAAATTTCTCGAACTCGGACATATTGACAAGTTTTTTCGAATTTAAAAAATGTTTTTCATGTTTTTGAATTTTCAGATTCCAGAATAAGCAAAACTTTTGGATGTCTAAAATATCAACAGTTTCCGAAATTTCAAAAATTACCAGTGTTCTGTGAATTTCAAAAATTGCCGGAATTCCCAAAATCTTGGAATCCCCAAAAATTTTCTCTATTTCACAAATTTTCATAATTCAAAAAATTTCCAGGATTTCTGAAATTTTGAAATCATAAAATTTTTCACTATCCAAGGAGTTTTTGAAATTCTTTCATTTTTTAACATGTTCGGATGATTCAAAATTACAAAAAAATCTTGAAATTATAAAAAATCTCAAATTCTTCGAAATTTATGAAATTCTAACAATCGAAACATTATAAAATTTACAAAATTTCTGAAATTTTTCAGAATTCTCGGAATTTTTGAAACTTCAAAAAGTTTGCTGTATTTCTTCAAATTTTCGAAAATCATATTTTCAGAATTCTCGAAATTACCAGAATTTGGTATATTATAAGAAGAACTCGCCATATTCTCAAAGTTTTCATAATTTCCCAATTTTTGAAAATTT
>JAPYZK010000903.1:0-35027 GCA_030522785.1 Platygaster equestris | reverse complement strand
CGTTTTTTGAAATGTTTAAACCCTGAAATTTGAGAAAGATGTTTTACTTTGATTATGGAACGCCGGCCTTTTCTTAGGCAGGAAATATCAACAAGTACAGTTTCCATATCTTTTGGCAACGTTTTTTCCGGTTGTTAACTCGCAAAAAATTAACTGTCTTCATAAATATTACTGAACTTATAAAGAAAACAATAATTTCCGTTATCTAACCTTTCTTCCATCGTCAGATGCATCGTAGCAGTGAAATAATATGAAAAAATATAAACACACAAACGTTGTCAATGTCCTCATTGTGTCGTTTTTCTAAAAAAAAAAAAAAGAGAATGATTTGATCGGAATATATCAAATACTGCAACTAGTGTGATAATAATGATTCAATGAATTGAGTCGTGGAGAAAATGCGATTTTCTCCGCGGCTCGATTAATCCAATTTTTTTGCTAAAAAAAAGGCGTTAAAGTTTAATTTGTGCGGGTCAGTCGGCTCAATACACAAAATTTATACCGAAAAGTAGCTCCAAAGTTTTCGTTGCGTCGATTCTCTGAAAAACAGGAGATGTTCGAAAAAAGTTTACTAACTAATGTATAGCTAGCTAATATTGCATATCTGCTAATGTATAATTTCGAGCCTCGTTATTCCTTTGAAAAAACTTTGTTCACTTTTGAAGATAACATTTCTCGTTTATGGAAACATGCGTGTGCTTACATAATAAATTATTACATGATGACCAAATCTTACTTACATGACTACTTTATTCTGAGGATTGTTCTTGTGTTCGCAGTTGTTCGAACAAAAGGAAAAAAAAAAGTTTCGGCTGAATTTATCTGTGTTGATGAAAACTTTAAACTGCGTTGCTGGACTTTTTTATTGCGCGTTCAAGAACAGACTGATGACTGGATCGTATGACGAATACCTCATTTATAGATACTTCAAAAATTATTTATGTCATTTGAATTTATTGCTCAATTTCGTGTCATTTATAATTAACTGTTAAATTATTTCATGAATGCCGCTGTTTCCTCGGGGAATCCCCATTTTTCAGACCAATAATTGAAAAATTAAGTCCAGAATTTGCAACATTTTTCTAAAATAATTCGAACAACTGATTGGGAAAAAATTGTATTTCCAAAACCGGTGAGAATTATGGACGGTTCGTCAGTTTTAGATACATAACAAATTCAAAATTTGCAGTAAATCCATAATTCTGCAGATATTTTCATGCATTCGCTTCCGTTGTCAGTGCAATAATGTTTGAAGTTGCTCTTTCTCCTCTTTCTCCTTTTTTATCTGTGCATAGGTACCCATGTCCTGTTTCAGTATTTTTTTATTGTGTTCAACAACTTTTTTTGCGCGAATGAAGCAATTACGGTTGACTACATTATTATGCAGCGACTTTAATATTACTTTTTTTCTTCTCCATTCCTGATTCCGTTCATTGGTAAAATTGATCATCTCTTTTAAATTTTTCTTATCATTTTCGATTTTCGATTTCAACGCTTTTTGTTCTGTTTCCAGTATCACAAGCTCTTGCTTGATATGGTCCTACAATTTGAGAATTCGACAATTATTCAGTCATTAAAATGATATTTTTGTTAATTTTAGAATTGTTTGCTAGATATTAATTTTTACTTACCAGCCAGAAAAATGACATTTACACGGTCACTTGAATATTTTAACATTTTCACGTGATTTTGATGAAAATTGTTATGAATTTTTTAATTTCTCGTAAGATTTCGATTCTTTAGAAGGTTTATAGAAGTTATGTGAAGATTATTTTTATATTCCTTCAGTTTTCTTATTTATACGGTTATAAAGACGATTTTTCAAAGTTACCTACTTTACAACTTGACTTTATGAAATCTTCATTAAGATTTGGAATTTTTATCGTCTTAGAATTTGTGTGAGAAACATAATAAGGATTCAGAACTTTTTATAAGGTCTAGAAAACATTTTCATGATGTATACGAAAATTCTCTCGAAGTCCAAAAAATTCTTAAACCATCAGAATTCAAGAAAAAAGTTTTAACAAGAACATTGAAAATATTTTACGACAACAAAATTTTTCTAGATGAAAACATATAATTTGTCAAAAGTTTCATGAAGTCGTATCGAAAAAAAAAAATTAAATTCAATAAAATTTTCGTATACTTTACTTATGAATCATTTTATGAGGCAACTATCAAGTATTTTAGAAACATTAAAGTTACTAGAGTTGATAGATTCTTTGAAAGGCTCATGAAAGTTTTATAGGATGATTATTATATTCCTTAATTTTTTTATTTATACTGTTATAAGGACGATTTTTCAAAGTTACCTACTTAATAACGTTACTGTATGAAATCTTCATTAAGATTTGGAATTTTTATCGTCTCAAAACTTGTGTAAGGAAACATTATAAGGATTCAAAAATTTTTATAAGGTCTAGAAAACATTTTCATGATACAATCGGTGGAATGGATTGTCAATGAGTTTTATGATAAATTTTATGAGGTTTTCGATTTCCCATTCAATTTTTTCCAATTAAATGTTTTTTGCGAGAAAAAAAACCCGGCTCGGTGGATTTTTTTCTCGCAAAAAACATTTAATTGGAAAAAATTGAATGGGGAATCGAAAACATCATAAAATTTATTTTCATGATACATACAAACATTTTTTTAAAGTCCGAAAAATTCTTAAACCATCAGAATTCAAGAAAAAAGTTTCAACAAGAAGAAAATTGAAAATATTTTACGATGAAAAACTTTTTTTCGATTAAAACACACAATTTGCCAAAAGTTTTATAAGGTCACTCAAGGAAAAAAAAATATATATATAAAATTTGTATAAATTTACCTCATTAATCATTTTATAAGGAAACTTATCAAGTATTTTATAAAAATTAAAGTTACTATAGGTAATAAAAAAAATAATGATAACTACAAGTCTTCAAACTTTGAAGTCTTTTATGGAATCATTTTGATTGATAATTGATTAAGAAAATTCATTCTATCGAAAGGTTTTTGCATATCTATAATTTTCGGAATTCTGAGATTACGTGAAAATGATCGAGTTTCTATATAAAATGTCATCGAAAATTTGTTATTCATTTCAAAAATACTGGAAGTTGAAGAAAAAATTGAAGTATTGATATTTTAATGATAAACAGATACACATAATTAAAAAATCCTTGCCTTCTTTCCTTCAGTGGGTTGAGCAACACAGTTGGTTATCATACAAAAATACGAAATGAAAAGTAACTTCATTGTGTCTTTTCTTCTGTAAAGTAAAATCCAAAAATTCTCCGAAAATGTTGATTGTACTCCAAAATTTATAAACCAAAGTTTACTGTATTTCCTGAAGTTTTGGTCTTCTTTCCAAAGATTTCTGTGTAATATGGATTATTTGAAAATTTTTTTTTCATCCAACGCTGCAGAAAAAATGCATATTTTGGATAAAATAAAGTTCGCAACTAGTAGAAAAATTATTTTTTAATTCCTTTAATTCTGAACTTACATTCGAATTATTTTTCCACGAGTTGCGAAATATATGATTATGCTATCGAAAGTTTCAAGGTAATTCTGACCGATGAGGGAAAAACTCGTGTTTTATACTCACGAAAATCTCACCAACGTGGCTAAAAATGTTCCAATTCTGCTTTTATTTTTCGTTTTCAGACCAATTTTAAACAATGTCTCCGTGGAATTTGTCTGTAGAATTTGCGACTTGTCTTTTCACACTTGAAATGCGTCGTAATGTCACGAAACAAATTTACGATGCCAAGCTATTCGGGAGTCACTTCAATACTGATCGAGGCTATCCACAATTCTTAATCATGTTGTTCTTGAAACATTATTTTGTGCACGTCAATATTCTATAATTACTAAAATAACCTCATTTTCTCACAAATCGGTCACATGCCTTTCATATCGTATAATTTATAAAACATTATGTCTTTGTCAGAATAATGTACTCATTTAATAAAAGGATAATTCAAAACTAAAAACTGCTGAATTCAGTATTCTGTCACATATTTCACTTTTCCCTACCAAATTCATCAAAATATGAAAATTTTTGCAGGAGGTATAAACTGCGCATAAGATAAAATAATCCTTGGTTTGTCACGTACGAATAATTCGCATAATAATCATGAAACTGAAAGAAAAATCAAATTAATCGCGAATGAAAATTAAAAAACTGACTAAACTAAATTAATAACAATGTGGAAGAAACAACGATGTTTTTATTGACTTGCTATTTGAATTTCGGTATATCATATTTTTCACTGAAGTACGAAATTGGAAAAAAAAGTATACAAATCATTTTTTTATCGACTAAAAAATTACCACAATTTTATTGACGTGATCACGAATACCATAAACCAGCTTCACTCGCTTTTTGTCATTCAACAAACTACTTCTAAACGAAATATTTACATGAAGTTCATCATTATTAAATAATTAGGAGTTAACAGCACTTTTTCATGTTTCGTGAAAAATGACTACATTTTTAGGAATTCAAGAAAAAAAAAAAAAAAAAAAAAATTCGGTTCGAACAAAACATTCACCCTTAAAAACTTCAAAAAGTTTCTACGTATATGAAACGACTAATCGGTAATTATTATGAAAGTATCAAATATCGCATCCAACAATCACGCTCGAATCCTAAATTCAATGGCACCAAAAACTAACTGAAATTCACCTAAATCCAAAATTGACTTTCTAACAGTGTTGCCAAATCGGTGATTTTTTCATTGAATCCATAGGGAATTCAATATTTTAATAACAGAATTTTAAAAATGAACAAGGAGACAATTTTTTCGGAATTTGGGTGAGTTTTGAAATTGACAAAAATTTTTGTATTCTACAGGAATTACCCAGATTTTGTCGAAATTTTTAGAATGTTGTCAATTTACGGATTTCATAAAAATTTGAACGAATTGATCAAATTTTTAAAAACGTATAAATTTGAAAACGTTCTAAAAAATCCTGAAACGTTGGAAAAACTTCAAAATTTTGGGAATCTACATTACGTTACAGACTCTCAAAAATGTTCAAAAGCCGAAAAATTTTCGAAAGTCTGGAAAATCGTATATATTTTCAAACATCGTAAAATTTTTCGAAAAACAAAAAATAATAAAATGAATTCTGAAAAACTTTCAGAAAAGCTCAAAAATTCTCAAAAAATGTTCAAAATTGTGCCAAATTTCCGAAACAACCCACATTTTCAACAAACCTCAAAAATACTTAACAGAAGTTCAAAAATTCGAATTTTGAAAAATTTTCCACAACCTTCAATGCATACAAAAAGAACTAGAACTCAAAAATTCACTAATTATTCCGAAAAAATAACCAAAAAATACCAACTCCCCCCCCCCCCTTAATTTCACCATAAAGCAACACTTCTTCCAACCAAAAAAACAAAAACAAAAAACACAATCCTTTTACAAACCCTCCAAAAACCTATTGAAAATCCAAAAAATTACAGTACATCATACCCTACAATTAATAATTGTATCGCCTATTTACAAATTACGTGATCGAACATCGGTCGCAAAAAAAAAAAAAAAAAAAAAAAAAAAAAAAAAAAAAAAAAAAAAAAAAAAAAAAAAAAAAAAAAAAAAAAAAAAAAAAAGAAAAAAAAAACGAAATTTACAGAGCTCTCGAGATATGTAAGTTCGCGCCATACACAAAAATATATGCTTGCGGTTCGTTGAAAAATCTTTAAAAAATATATACGTTTATATCTCCACGTTTTCCGAAGAAAGAAAATTGTATTTTCTTTTCTCGCGAGAAGCTGGACGTGTAAATATCGAGCTGAGAAAACAAAGAGCACGTATACGGAATTGTCAATATCCCTTTGTAGCAGGGGATAACGCGTATAAATAGTTGTGCGGCTTTGCAACATCTCGTGCTTCGCGGGACGTGAAAAACAATGAGTTTTTTCATTGTGTTACGCGTCGTTTTGAGATCATCGAAAATGCATCGAAATACTAAAAAACGTAAAAACCTAGAAATTTTCGGAAATGGGGAGTTTCAGAGAGAATCGTGATTTTTGGGATTCGTCGCTGGAGATTTCGGAATATGATTGGTTTTTGCCTTTTTTATTGATTTTAACGATTAATAAATAGTCATGAAGGAATTTATTGAAAATATTTAATGTTTTCATTAATTTAGAAAATTGAAGATTAAAGAATTTTTAAGTAGGAAAATGAAAAATTGATGATACTTGAGACTCTGAAGTTTTTTTTTTTTTTTTTTCAATTCATATCCACAAAAGGCATAATGATGCAATTTTTTTACGAAAACAAAAAACTTCAGCTATATTTTAGTCATTTCATGATTTCAGAGCCGGAAATTGTCTAGCCAAAACTCAAAAATTCAGAAATTTTATAAATTCACTCACAGAATTACGATTACAAATTTGAATCTTCGAAGATTCTGAAATTTTTTTATTCCACTTTCGAGAATTTAAAATTCGATCGAATGAATGTGAAAAAATCACAAAAATGTGGAAACACATATAATTTGTCAAAATTAAGAACTTAACGATTGGAAATTAAAAATGAGTAAAATTAATAATTCCCAGATATGGGAATAATAATTTAAAATTTCAATTCTGAGGGATATAATTTTTTATGTATGAATTTAAAAATGTACCATATATTGAAAAGGTTTAAATTTCGTTAGCTGATACTGAAAATCTAAAAATTTCAAATTCAACGACTGCAATGTTTGGAAACTAAAAAATCTAAATTATGAAATTATAGAAGTGAAAATATTTCTAGATTCCAATTCCTAAAATATCCAGAATAATGAAAAATTTTGAGGGTTCTGAAAAAATCAATTGAATTTCTAAATGATTCGAAAAATTTTTTAAATTATCGTTAATTCTGCTCCAAAATTACGGTCAATTGATAATATTTCTCGAACTTGTTCAAATTTCGGAAATTTTTTAAAACATTCACGAAAGATTCGGAAGTATACTATATCGAAATTTGTATGGAAATTCCATAATTCTGAAAATATTTTCTAAAATACTCAGACGTTCTAAAAAATACTTCTAATATATTAGACAGTTTTCAGAAATCCTTCCAAAATTTCAGTGACAGAGGAAATTATTCAAAATTCATTAAATTTCTCATTTCATGAATCAATTTTCAATTTTTCATTAAAAATTTCATTTTCCTTTTTTAAAATTCAAAAGATTGTTGACAACAGCCAAAAATCAGACACTTATTACAAAACTGTAAGAATTTCGACCAACACTCAAAAATTCTTAATTCCCAAAAATTTCGAAACATTCCCGAAAATGATCGATTCATAAAAAACTTCTAAAAGATTCGTTGATTTTTTCAAAAAACTCTCATGATTCCGAAAATTATAAAAAATTATGTATTTTCCTAAATTTACACAAAAATTAGTAAAATCCCACTCAATGTCTCAAAAATTCTCTAAGACACTCAGAATCATCACACAATTCGCTAAACTCATCAAAAAACTACAAGCTTCAAAAAATTCACAAATATTTTAAAAAATTTTCAAAATCACAAAAAATCCGTAACAGAATGCCCTTCCTTCGAAATCCCAAGATCCAAAAAAAAGACATCCTCAAAAAGTTACCCCACCATCCAATCAAAAATTTGCCAACTTCCGAATTCCTTAATGTACAATACAAAAAATCTCATTTCCAAAATTCACCAATACATCGAACTAAAAAAATTAAGAAAAAAAAAAAAAATATCATCACCTTCCCGAAAATCAAATCCTAAAATCTCCAAAATTTCCGCAGCGACGAATCCTCGACCTAACAAAATTTACCCTAATTATCGTTCGCATTTTCACCACCGTACCGCAATTAAAAAAATCTATAAAATCGAGAATAAAATAAATGTCGATCGAGAATACGAATTAGCGTGCGATATGATTTTTCCGATGAACAAGCATTCATCCGTTGCGCTACATCATTTTCGCATTATACAGTTGCTTTACATGCGTTGTCAATGACGAGATCCGATCGTTTCCTTTGTTTTTTTTTGTCAAAACGTCGATACGCGGTTGCATTCACGTTTTATCCACGATTTTTCATTCCGAGGCGGACTATTTTTGCCTATGTCAATAAATAACTCAAACACAGCCACACACTTACTCGTGAAACGACCCTAAAATCACACGTGTCTAATTGTCAGTACACGAAAGTCTTGTCGATTTTCGAAAGGGATTCCATGGTGAAAACGAAAATTTTTCGTCGTCGTATTTTTCATTAATAATATATGAATCGTTTTTTTATCATACATGTCATGTTTTATTAAAAGTCAGAAATCAAATCCTCAGTGATTTGGTTTTTCTAATTGAAAATGGAAATATTTTCAATTTTTGAAATGAAAAAAAAAAAGAATTAAATTTTGATTCCGATTTTTACATTTTTGAATGTTGTATAAATTAATTATAGAGAATAACAAAAATTGAATAAAGTTCTTATTTTTTACGCTATTACTTAGTTTCTCAGATTTTTCTCATTTCAATGGAGCAACATGAGCGGAAAAACTTCAAACCTTATTATCCCGGATAATGCGTTTTTCATGTATTTTCGTGCTCGAATGAACGCGATCTCTTTTATTCATCCTTCGACTCAGCGTGTTTTCTTTTCGTTGCGCAAATTTATGAATGTATCAAAAAGACGTTTACTCGTCACTTTTTCCGGTTTTTTTTTTTTTTTATTCAGAAGGTAAATCAAGGCTTTCTTCATACAATTCGTGTTCGAAGAAAAATATGTAACAAAATCGAAGCACGTGAAAATTCAAGGAGAAAATCCACCTGTTCGAGAAAAAGTAACGATGTATTTTGTACGACTTTTGACATTTTGTAAAAGTATATTCAGAAATAGAAGGATGAAACATGATTTGCACGTCAAAATTATGATTGTCGAGATTTTGTAACTTAGATCATTAATTTTTTATTGTCGAATGATAATATTTCAATGTTCTCATTTTTCGAATTTCTTTATTTTGAAGCTTTAAAATGTCCTCTCTGAAACTCGAATTTTCAAATTTGTTTAAAGTTTGAATTGTCGAATTAAAATTGTACGACGATTCAGTTTTTCGGTCCATTATTATAAACTTTAAAATAATAATTTTGAAATTAAGAATATTCTTAAATTTCGAATTTTTTTATTTTAAAGTTCTCGAATTTTCTCTTGAAGAAATGAAATTCGAAATTTTCTTGAATGTGAAACTTCAGATACAGGAATTCCTGAATTTTTCAAGTCAAAAATTTTCAATGATCGAATTTCTGGATTTATTTTTTTCAATTTACGAATTCAATATTCAAATTTCAGAAGTCATCATTTTTAAAATTTATCTATTTGTAAAGTTTAAAAATTTTCCTCTGTTATACTCACAATATTCTAAAATTTGCTGAAGTATATAACTTGAAACATACGAGCTCGACAATTTTTATTACGAAAATTCGATAGTATCCAATATTCTGAATTTTTGAATAAAGTCAACATTCGAAATAGTTCAGGTAAAAAAATACACTCAAAAAACCAGGAAAAATTAATGATTTTGATTTGCCAAATGATAACATTCGAAATTTTAATGTTTTTTTTCTCGATTTCTCAATTTAAAAGTTTTCAAATTTTCTGCCTGAAAATTGCAATTTGAATTTCCAGTAATTAAGTTTTTGTACTAATAATTTCCAATTCCCAAATTCTAATATTAAAATTTTCAGTTTTTTCATTCTTTGAATTTTTTAATAACAAAGTTCGCCAATTTCCTTTCTTCGAAATTCTAAATTCGTTAACTGTTATCACTTCCAACAGAGAAATCCTAACATTTTGAAACTTGAATTTTCGAATTCCAAAATCTTTCCTGAAAATATACAAAGTACTCAAATGTTGCATTTTCTGATTTACGAAAATTATATAATTACCAATTTTCCAAATTTTCAAATCATAAATTTTCCAAGTAATATAGAAACCCAAAATTCCTGACAGATACCAACCCCTGAAAACTTAAATTATATTCCACAAGTTGCTTCATAATATGATTTAAAATCTTATAAAACATTAATTCAATCAAAAATTTTCAAAATTTCCCCCCCGATCCCACATTTGCATTTCAAAAAATTTTCAAGTTTTATGAGCTGTACCAAAATTTTCGAAAATTCTAGAAAAATTGTAAAGTCTCATAAATTGTCCAAAAACATTCTGAAAAATTTTTGATGTTTTCGATTTCCCATTCCATTTTTCCCGATTAAATGTTTTCTGCGAGAAAAAAATCCACCGAACCGGGAATCGAACCCAGGACCTCCCAATTTCATTTCGGGTGCTCTAATGAAATTGGGAGGTCCTGGGTTCGATTCCCGGCTCGGTGGATTTTTTTCTCGTAGAAAACATTTAATTGGAAAAAATGGAATGGGAAATCGAAAACATAATAAAATTGATCATAAAACCCATTGACAATCCATTCCACCGATTGTAAAATCATTCTGAAAATGTTTATTTCTAAAAATTCCAACACACGTATCTTATAAAGATCCCAAATAATTTCCAACTACAGAAAAATAATTCTTCATGAAAACTGCTAAAGCTCACCTTATAAAGGATAAAAATTCAACAAAGAATTACAAATGTTACAAAGATTCCAGAAAATTCATAAAGATCGCACTGACTGGGGACATGACCTGCAAAAAAAATCAAACTACCCTCCGCCCGGCACAAAAAATCCCCTAAACACTCAAAATCCCCCAGACTTTCACCAAAAAATCCCCATGGAAAAACTCGCTAAGCGAGAAATCCCCGTCGACTTTCCCGCGGATTTGGCACTTATTCCCAGGCTTAAAACCCCGTCCGGCGTTTGCGTGGGATCGGGTATCTCGATTTTCCCGTAGTCCTTTGTCGCGGAGAAGAGTCGCGATGCCCGAGAAAGAAAGAGAGAAGATACGCCGAAGGTATCGATCGGGCCGGGACAAAAGCTTCGTCCTCGTCCCGCTCGATCGTTTTTCCAGGCGTGGGAAATTTCGGAAAATTTTTTCCGAAAATCGTGAGCTTTTTCGTCGTCTTCGGACGAGGCCCCCCTCCCCGCCCGTCAGCCGGTGTGTTGTTGGGCGCAGCGAGGCTCGCTCTGGCCCAAACCACTTGGGCCCGGCTGGTCTGCAAAGACAAAAACTCGTTAAAAACGAGATTTGTCCGATTTTGCGGATTTGGAACTCGGGATTTCGAATTTTCCTAAATTTTAGAATTCGCGAGGATTTTGACTTGAGGTTGAACTTGAAGATTTCCGGTTTTATCGAATTGTGATTGGCGAATTTAGAAAAAATTTTATAATAGTGTATTTTGCAACTAGTGTGGTCATTTTGTTGTGAATGTGAGGTTTTGAAGACGAGCCGAAGGCAAGTTTGAAAATAGTATATTTTTTAATGAGTGGGAAAATAATTATTTCCACTAGTTGCGAAATGTACTATTTCTTCACTATAATCTCAAAATTGGTACTTTAAGTGTATTTTTCGGCCATCGTGAAGAAAAGTACTGTGTTACGCACGCTGGCAATTGTCGATTTCGACGAAATGATTGCGGTACTCGCCTTTGGCTCGTGCTACAACCGTCAAAATCACCAATGCCAGCTTGCACAACAACGTACTATATTATCTTACGACGTAGACGAAGTGTATTTAAAAAAAATACAACAGTGGTAAAAGAACGCACTTTTTCAACGGCGTTGGATAATGGTACATTTCGCAACTAGGGAAGAAAAATTATTACTCCACTAGTTGCGAACTTTATTTTATCATACAAGTTACAACGTAGAAAAAGTGCGCTCAAAAATGTGATAGTTTGAAATTCTAGCGAATTTGCACAAATTGAAATATCCAGGCGTAAAATTTTGACTGTTTCGTAACAGATTCAAAATTTTTCGAAAGTCAAAACATTTTTCAATATATACCTAATATGAGACTTTGGTGATATTTTTCGAAAATTTTTCCTATATTATTCAGATATTTCAACGATGTTTTCTACACTATTTTGAAATTTAAATATAAAGGATATTTTTCGAATAAATTAAGGAAATGTTATTTCGAAATCATCAAATTTCCAACGAATTCCAAATTTTCTCGAAGAAAATGGTAAATTTTCAAGTGTTTTGGAAATCCGAAAAATTCATCTCTGAATTTTGAGAATCTTCGTGTATTTTCCGTAATATAAAAAAATACCAAAAACATTGGTGAAATCTCAAGTGTTTCAAAAATCTGAAAAATTGCTCACTGAATTTTGAAAATCTTCGTATATTTTCCATACTAATGAAAAATAAAAAAAAGTACATTTTCAAGTGTTTCAAAAATCCGAAAAATTGTTCTCTGAATTTTGAAAATCTTCGTATATTTTCCATAATAATGAAAAGTACAAAAAAATGGTGAATTCTCAAGTTTTTCAAAAATCCGAAAAATTGTTCTCTGAATTTGAAAAATACAAAAAAATGGTAAATGTCCAAGTGTTTTAAAAATCCCAAAAACTTTCTCAGAATTCAAAAAATCTTCATATATTTTTCATACTATTTAAAAATACAAAAAAATGTTTGAAATATTCATATTTCGCATTTTGAGACAACGTTACGTCACACCCTTAAGAGGGGACAGTAAAGAGGGGCAAAAATTGCGTTACGTAATTGATGAACAACCCCTTACCGAAGCTGATCCACATTGCACATTGCATCAGAAATTAAACAAAAACAAAAATATCCACACAAAAAGTGGACAATATAGAAAATAAACAAGATTCCAGTCTATTCTCTAGTTCCCAGTAAACAGTGCAATAAAAACCTGAAAAAAAAAAAATAAATAAAACGCACAAGAACAGAAAAAAACTCACCATGTTTGACGTCCGTTGTGAGAGCTTCGAGTCGCTCCGGCAAATCCGCGGTTCCGGTGTCGGCGTGTTGCCCGAGGATGTCCGGTAGCGCGTTGCGCCTCCCGGTTCGCCCCGTCGAGAGGAACTCCTTGGAGCCTTCCCCGTTGGGAAAACTACCCGGGGTGACAGCGCCACTACTCGAGGCCTTGCCATTCCCCCCGGGCTCGTTTCCAGGGTCAACTTCCGATTGTCTTTGCGACAGCATCCTCAAAACTGAAACACAATGACCATCATTTTTCATCAACTCGATGACTAATAATTCAAATAATTTCCTAGGGACATTTTTCGGTGATAGGAGGTGGAAAATACCGTTCGTTATTATTTAAACAACAATAATAGTACATTGTTGTGCAAGCTGGAATTGGTGATTTTGACGAAATGAAAGGTTGTGGCACGAGCCGAATAAGGCGACTGCCACAACCCTTCATTTCGTCAAAATCGACAATTGCCAGCGTGTGAAACACAGTACTTTTCTTCACGATGGCCGAAAAATACATTTGAAGTACCAATTTTGAGGTTAGAGTGAAGAAATAGTATATTGTGCGACAAGTGGGAGAAAGAGGAGATTCCTCGAGCGTGGAGATTGCCTCACGAGCGTAGCGAGTGTGGCAACACGCGAGTGATATATAAAACTAATTATCCCTTTCGTTGCTTCGATTTTCATCGGGATTGATTATGACTGTATTCGACACTTTTGTAAACAACAACCAGTTTTGTAATTTTGAGGTTAGGGTTGGGGAGTTTGACGTTTCGATATATGTCGGGTCACCGCTCGTAGCTATAGGTCGTCAAGATGAGCGTGGGCGAACAGCTTATTCGCCCACTAGTGGGCGAACGAGTTCATCACTCGCATGCCATACGTCAACAATCAGGTGATCCATAATTTTATCCACTCTTAGCAGGACCACGAAATTACATATTTCTCGCGGACGTTGAATAAACTTTATTAATTGTTGATAAATCAGACGAAAAACATGAAAAATGCCTATCTCCCGTTTTTATATGACCACGTGTTGGAGGGGGTTGTTTTCCGACAACTTCCGACAACTCGATATTGTTTATTAATCTTTTGAATATCTTTGGTTATTATTTAAACAACAATCAACTTCATTATTCGTTGATAAATCAGGCGAAAAACATGAAAAATGCCTATTTTTCGTTTTTCTATGACTAAGGGTTGAAGGGGGTTGTTTTCTGACAACTTCCGATACCTCGATATTGTTTATTAATCTTTTGGTTATTGTCGGCTATCATTTGGACAGCAATAAACTTTACTAATAGTTGCTAAATCAGGCGAAAAACATGAAAAATGCCTATTTTCCGTTTTTCTATGACCAAGGGTTGAAAGGGTTGTGTTCTGACAACTTCTGACAACTCGAAATTGTTATCTTTTTGTTATAGTAAATCAATTATTCAACAACTATACACACCATTATTCGTTGGTAAATTAGGGTCAAATCAGAAATAGAACCTATTTTTCTTGTTTCCGACTAAGAGTTGAAGGGGGTTGTTTTCCGACGACTTCCGATCATTCATTTGGGTTCAGTATAGTTATACAACTTCGTATAATCACTTTTCCGGCTAAAATTGAATATTCTAAATTTTTATTTTTTGTTTTTTTAATCGTTTGGAACGTCACATACATTAAAATACATCGTTCACAATTTCCTAAAATACTGTGCACTTTCAACGCACACTAAGAAAAAAGATTTAATACAAATTTCTAATTTATATTGTAGTTCGTGAAAAAGTTGTAACAACTAGAGTATTCAGTAGTTTGAACCGAGATATTCGTAATGTCGGTAATAACTAAATGAATGTAGTTGAATCAAGCCGATTTTACTTAATGTACGGTCGTTGGTCTGTTATTTCCCTCAATTTTAATTTTTTTTTTCTTTTTTTTTTATCAGTGCAGAATTAAAAAACCAACAGTACTATATACCGATGACTGTAATAAATTTTAAAAATTTCATAAACAAACAAAACTCTGCAAAAAATTAAATTCTTCTACTTTTCTGAAATTTTAGATTGCAGTTCTCTTTTATGCTTTTCCAATTTACTTCGTCGGAGACAATAGACGAAAATTCATTGCCCCGGCAGAATAAATTGGTCTCTCGCGAATTTTCTTCGAGTACGCAAAAACTCCAACTATGAGTTTCTGAATTGCTAATTCAACTGTGTCCGCAAATCGATTCAACTCCCACGAATAATAAGTTTGCGGAAACCAATTAGGGTGTTCATTTTCGCATCATCTTGCGATGCTTTGTTCGCAACTGCTCGACAATGAAAGCAATTGCGCAATTATCTTGAGTCGTGCCAAAAATTAGAACGGAGGCGTAACAAGAAATTTTCTCGAGGGCTTCGAACTCAATAATCTACACTGAGGAAAAGTTGAGTAAAAATAACTGAAATTCAGTAAAATACGGACCGACTAAATATACTCGATTTCACTTAATTAATTAAGTAACCTGACTGTAGTTGGGACTAATACATACAATGTTAGCTATTACATTTAATGTATCTTTTTTTGTTTTACTGAATTTAATGACTTCCAAAAAAATGAGTTTAGTTTATTTGATTGAATGTTTACGAGAATTTTAGATTCAATTTGAGAAATTGACGATCAATTCAAAATCGGATACAAAATTCGATTTAAAATAAAGAACAGTTCTAAATGCTTAAATTTTGAAGATTTTTGGAATTTCCCGAATCCTAAATTTATGAAATTCTAAAAATTCGCATAATTTTTGAAACTTTCGAAATTTTTCAAACTTTCGATATGTTCAGAAGTTTTTCAATATTCGATATCCTTCAAAATTTCTCGCTTCTCGAAATTTTTTAAAAATAATTCTTCCATATTAGAATTAATTTCTGAGTTTGTCCGAATTTTAGGAAATTTGTTATTTCTCAAAATTTGCCGAATGCTTACTATTTCCGAAATTTAGAAAATGTTCAACATCCTCAAAATCTTCCGAATTTTAATTATTTATAAAATTTTCGAAATTTTTAGGATTTCGAGAATTTTAAAAACCCTCAAAACTTACAAAATTCTTAGATGTGCATAATTTTGAAAATTTTCCGAATTTTAGACATGTTCAGAATTTTCAAAATATTCGATATCCTTCATAATTTCTAGATTCTCGAAATTTAAGAAAAATTTTCAAATTTTGGAATTCATTTCTGAGTTTGTCCGAATTTTCGAAAATTTGTTATTTCTCAAAATTTGCAGAAAGCTTAAAATTTCCGAAATTCAAAAAATGTCAACATCCTCAAAATCTTCGAAATTTTTATTATTCATAAAATTTTCGAAATTTTCAGGACTTCAGGAATTTTCAAAATCCTCAAAATTTACAAAATTCTCAAGATCTGCATAACTCAAAAATTTTCCGAATTTTGGACATGTTCAGGATTTCTAAAACTTTCGATATCCCTCAAAATTTCTAGATTCTCGAAATTTTCGAAAATTTAGAAATTCTTAAACATTTTAAAATTTATTTCCGAGTTTGTCCAAGTTTTCGGAATTTATTCATTTTCAAAAAAATGCAGAATGCTTAAAATTTTCGAAAATTAGGAAATTCCCAAAATCTTCAATATCCTCAAAATCTGAAAAATTTTTATTACTACTACTTAAAATTTCCATTATACTTAAAATTTTTGAAATTTTTAGGATTTTAGAAATTTCCAAAATCTCCAAAATTTTCATCATTCTTAACATTTTCGATATTTTTAGGATTTTAGAAATTTTCAAAATCCTCTAGATTTACGAAATTCCTAGAATTTGCATAATTTTTAAAATTTTTCGAATTTTCGACACGTTTAGAATTTTCAAAATATTCAAAATGCTCCAAAATTATTTTGGACCATTTTATTCTTCGAGCACAAGAATCAGAATTCAAAATTCAATTCGATTCAAAAAATTTAATTGCTGTACATTGAAGACATACATTCTCTTCGAAACAACAAACTTCTACTATCAAGTCCAACACCACGCCGTAAAATTCCCCTCCCCACATGAAAATGAATAAAAGCATCTTAAACTTAATAACAGCCACAAAATATTACGAGCTCGAATAACCTTATTTTCCGCGACACGTGGAAACCTCCGTCGCCCTTAATTTACCCAGCACGCTCCCCCGAATGCCATTATTCAAAATACGCGTGCTGCGCCCTCAAAAACTTGATTACTTATTTTTCTTACCGCGGAAAATGCCGGGAAATTTCCCGCGTCAAATTTATTCCAAAAGCGCCAGATAATTAACTCGATTTCTTAAAAATACCGCCAGCTGCGCGTAATTATCAAGAACACGAAAGAAACTCCCGGGGGCGAGGAAAAAAAAGTTTCGCTGTGGAAAATTCTGACTCCCGCGGGATTACGGGAAATCTCGTTTCGCCTTTTTTCCTTCCTTGAGAAAAATATTATAAGTCGGCTGATTTCTTCGGAAGACACGTTTTCACGACGCTCGGGTTGAATAGGAAAATCGTAATCGTGCTGTTGCCGGAGATAAATTCTCTGATTGAAATTTTTCGAGTTACTTCAGAGTTTTCACCGTCAGATGTTGCGATTCTGTTCGACGCGGATCGGAAATTGAATCCGAAAATTTCGGGATTCGTAAGTTTCACAAAATTAGAAAACTTATATGCCAGAAAATGATTTTTGGGTTTTTTTAAATATTTTTTTCATTTTCTCAAAAAATACGAAGGAAAATTTGAAAAAGAAAAAATTTATAAGATCCGTAGGTTTTGCTGTATTTTATCGCTTGGGACCCTAATCAAAGGATGATCTCAATATATACTTTTTTGTTTTTTATCAACATATTTTCGAGCATCAGTATTCAAAATTTATCATGAATTAGAATTTTCCTATTATTAAAATGTGGATCCTGAATTTCTGATAACCAAATTAGAAAATTATTCAAATTTGAGATTTTTCGATTAAATTGGATGAATAATATCCTTCTCCAATTTAGATCTTCAACTTCCATGATCAATACTCAAATTTATTTATTAATATTTATTAATTTTAAATTTTTTGTAACCAATCAATTTGGCCATCAGAATTTCAAAATTCGGAGTATTCGACACCAAGATTCCCAAATTTATCGTATCGTAATAAATAATTTTCATTTGCGAATTACACTTCCTGACAGATTAAAAAAAATATCCCACCAACAACAACAAATAAAAAATTAAGAGACCAAGGAAAATGGATCATTCACGAAATCGTCACGTACCAAGCTCCGCGTTATCCTCGAGAGCTTTCTGAAATCAATACCCCCCCCCCCCGGGGGGGGGGGGAATTTTGCGACGCAAATGCTCCGTTTCAATCAAAAACTTTCCCGCCACCAAGTTCGATCCCCGCGAAAACAAAAAGTACCCTAAAAGCTCCACAGCACGCAACGCACGTAAAAAAATGAATCGAAAAAGCCAAAAAGTTCGTGTGAAGCGAAATGAATGGTCAAGATCCGAAAAAAAGTCTAAACGCCATGTCGATGAGCTTCATTTTTCCATAAAACTGTCCGAAAGAATAAAGAGACCCTTAGCCCCTTTCGAATGCCCGCTCTTCAAATGCTCCCTATAAACATGACTCGATTGGATGTGAAATAAAGAGTGGAAATTAAGGAGGTTTTCAATATGTTTCATTGTCCTATAAAACCACATTGATTTCGCACTCGTCACATTTGGAATTCCCATTTTCCACCCCCGATAAAACGATGTGCCGATATTCCCGATACCCCAGATTTGTCCCTCGTTGACGTCACGAACATAAATTACGTCGGCGAGTAAAAAAAGTTCGGGGGATCAAATCTTTTTTCAAAGGCCTATTCCATATCAGATTAACGAGAAGTTATCGGGCATCGGATTGGAAAGAAAATGAGAGTAACGATTTATCAAGAGTCCAACGAGTCATCGAGGTCAAGTTTTTCATTACTCTTAATTTTGCGAGTCAGTTTCGTTGGGTAATAATTAAACCATCACTAGATATTCGAGATCTGTTTTTTTTTTTGGTCACTAATAAATTTTATCTTCATTTTTTAAGGGTGTACATGAATTAAGAATTAATCTATTAATTAGAAATCTGAATAACCCCTTAATAAGTAAACATGATTAACCGGTATTCTTACTAATCAATTGATTAATCAAAGTCGCAATTAATCGGGTCTCTGATTATATATCGATTGACTGCACAGCCCTACATTTTCGAAAATTCGAATGTAGTAGCTATCATCTAATGATCACCAAAAATTGAAATTATCATAAATCATCCACGTTCGATAAAAAGTGAATTTCATAATAGAAAAAAAAAATTAATATAGTTCAGCGATTTTCAGTTGGGCACTCATGACTGTTTAAACCAGTGAAAAATCACTGGTTTAGATTTAGGGCATCTGAATGACGATGATTAATGTGTAATGAAAATGCGAATAGGTGCAGGAAATTGATAAGAGTTCAAATCGATTAATTATTCTGACAAGAGCACGAAAAGCAAGGTACCTTGGACGCGCAAAAGACGCTTTCTCCGCATGCACATCCTCGACCTCCCGGAAACGGAAATGGCGAGCGTGTGAGCCACCGAGGGACCGCCGCCATCTCGCAACAGCTTCTGCTGCTTCACCTGCGCGAGTTTTTTAATTTCCCATTGTCAGTTTATCCTCTAAATGCGGCCATCACTCCCAAGCACACTCTCTGAACTCAAATCGGTGAAATTGCACTGATTTTTAATGACTTTAACCGCAATGTTGCCAGATAGCGGAAGCGTTTTCCCACCAAGTTTGAATTCAAATGACAATAAATTTGGACGTAAATAAATCTCCACTCAGCTGAAAATTGACTTATACATACTTATGTACATCGAGTTTCCAACGTAAAAAATTCACTGGAAAAAAATAATAATAATGAAAATAATTCGGGACCATAGAGTCTCAATGTCCGATAAAATTATAACACTGTACAACACTTTTTTTGAGCATACGAGTTGATAGCTAAAATTGATAGTGAATGACGTCTAGAACACATTCCCCAAAGGATTTTTTCGATTAGCCCTCGTTTTTTCGCAACTAATTATTTACGTTTTTGAAAAATAAAAAATGCAACTTCGAGAGTTTATGTCCGTTTTTTGAAAATAAAAACAGATATACCATGTTTTCCGAGTCGAGAAATCGATTTTTGCTATAAAATTTGTCGAGAAATAATTATTTATTCATGCTACATTTTCTATAAAATGACTGATCATTAATCAAATTACATGCTTCACCCTACCTGGACCGCCTGGGGCAGGTATATAGCTTCGTCTAGTGGTCGAGTTTGGCACTTATTAGCATAATCTATGCGTACTTCCTATCACATTTTTGAAAGACCGTTTCTACTATATGTCACAACTTTAATACTATGTAATTACAATTCCTTATCAACAATGTACTCAGAGCGACGCCTTTTCTTGGGGTTTTCATTAGGTTTGCTGTTTTCGGAACTACTATCATGTTCTTCATTTATTATATATGTATTTAATCATTTGTTCGAGCTCCTTAACATCTTTGATCATAGTATGCAACCTCAAAAAATATTAATCTAAAATTGCCCTCAGTTCACTGGTAAGCACGAAATGAAATAATACTGTCGAATCTAGTACATTACGAACGGTCTATTTAAAGTCATCGAAAGCATGCATAAATTATGCAAATTATGTCGAACTTAAACACTCGAAGTTTTATACCTGAGTCTCAGACGATTCAAGAAGGGTGAAGCGTGTAATTTGAAAAATGACCAGTAATTTTATAGAAATTGTAGCATAAGTAAATATTCGTTTTTTGACCAATTTTATTGCAAAAACCTATTTATGAACTCAAAAAACATACTACGCCTTTTTTTATTTTTAACAAACAGACGAAAACTCTCGAAGTTACATTTTTTATTTTAAAAAAACGTAATTAATTAATTGCGAAAAAACGAGAGCCAATCAGATAAAATCCTTTTGGGAATATGTTCCAAGGGTCATTTACTACCCTTTTCGGCCATTAAATTCCCTGCCCGAAAAAATGACCAACATTTTATTGTACAGTGTAATAGATGATGAATTTTACTAGTAACGACTGAAAATGAATATTCACCGAAAAAAATGTATCCTGTTACTTTCAACCCCAAAAATTTACCGTAGATCGACCTGAAAACTACCCCTATTATTAACTGTAATTTTTAATCGACAGATCAGTAAGATCAAAAATTCCTCTCTCCCAACAGTAATGGACAATATTTTTCACACCCCCAAACAGACTCCAGAAGCCACCCCTATCGAGTCGCGAAATATACCCTCGATTGCTAAAATCCGCGATGAAATTATGATGTATGATTTATTCCACTAGTTCCGACGACGAAAAATGTCTACTCACCGAAAAAAATATATAGTGATATATTTTCAAGACCTGAAACTTCGGCGAAAAGCGACCTGAAAATACGCCTATTAGATTTTGAGACTTGATGATCCTAAACTGTTATCATTTTGTCTTTTTTTCAAATCGAATGATGATTTAAATTATAATTTTCAACGTTTGAAGCTGTCGGTACACATACTATATCCATCTTTTTTAAGCCAGTCAGAGAAACATTTGTAGAGAAATTCTAATAGCATTTGTATACTTGATGAGAAATTGAGGAATTCGAATAGTTTGCATTTTGGAATACATTTGTAGCAATTTTTTGATTTGACAAACAAAATTCTCAAAGACGTTAGTAAGTGTCAAAAATAAATTTCTGCATGATCCTGGGTAATTTCCTATAATTTTTCCAAAAATACTGTAACATTTTAGGAGATTTTCAGAAAAATTTTCAAATCTTCGAAAAATGTATGGAAAGTTTGTATAAATGAGAGGAAAAAGTTGTATAGGGTCTGGAAAATTGTAAAATTATAATTGAAAATTACGATAAATCAATCAAATCAATCAAATACAATACGATAAATCAATGAACTTTTATCATTGTCAGTCAGGTCGAAAAAACACTCATATCAATAATTAATCCATCAATTACAAAATTTTATACATATTAAAATAACAGAAAATCAAATAAATATATCCTTTGTCAATATTTCAACTACGCTTCCCTCAAATTTCATCAGCAATTGTCTTGCCAATTAAATTATCAATCTCATCAACTTCACAGTGCGTACACGTGATGAATATTCGATCGATTAAATCCATCAACTGCTTCATCTAATTGCAAATTTCGCACCTCTCGAATTATCAATATTAATCTACTTCCTAATCAAATTTATGTACACGATGTATGTATTCATTCTTTCAGTATTTTCAGTTCCTTTTTTTCATGAAGAAAAAGAACTCAAGTATTTCTCCAATGAAATTTCTAAATATGAGAACATTCCTTTTTCGTAAAATTACTTGACTAATTTGAATTTTATGATCGACATATAAAATGAAATTTATTCTCTTACTTCAGATAATCACATCAACAGATCTTTTGTAAACAAATTTTTCATCTAATTGTGTGAACTATTTTTCATATTTATTCCTAACTGGAGTTTACTGCAAAACTTTTTCTCATTATATTTTCCGCAGGTGTAAAAAGTCTTCTGTGATTTTTAATCTAATTTTCAACGATTTTGAATTATGTTACGCAATCATAATAAAAATGATGGATGCGTTTAATCCGGAAAAATGTTTGCTCGTGAAATACAGGAATAAATTGCAGTTGGGCGGTGCAGATTTTTCATGTAGCAGGTAAAGTGACGCTCTTATATACAGTAGATAATTTATAACAGTGACGGTATCGCGTAGCGGAAAAATCGTGATAACGTCATCTATTTGAATGGATGAAAATCCCTATTTCATGCTATTTTGTGATAAAAAGTATTTTTCAAGTCACTTAGTTTTATCTCAAACACGTAAAACAACTTCAGAGATTCAAAGATAAAAATAAAGTCTCGAATTGTTCGATGATTTAATTTGATGTGTAAGACCTAATGTCTCAATCAGCTAATCATTTCGAGAATGATAAATTGTAAACAATCGATATACTGATGCATTAGAATATTCAATATACAATGAAGATTCACAAATAATCAAAAATTTCGATTTCAAAAAATTACAGGATAGTATGAATATCACGGATTCTCAAATTTATGGTCAAATCAGATGGTAAAATAAAATATTTTCTTGTATTTGTGACTGACAAGTCTTCTGTCGGTCGAAAAATATAACCGAAATTTTTGCTGATTCGAGTTCGATTATGAAAACTGAAATTTTTGATTATCAAATTATTTAATGAGAAGTGTGGAGTCTAATGTCTACATTCGCTCATTATTTCGGAAATGATAAATTTCAAACAATTAATTACTCGATCCATTAAAATATTTGAAATATAGCGAAAGTTCAAAAATCATTGAAAATTTAAATGTTAAAAAATTACGAGATAACCTTAATTTCACTGATTCTCTGATTCATTTTAATATTAGATGGTAAAAATTGAAAATTTTCTTAAATATTTATTCTTCGAAGCAACAACTGATGAGTCGTTTGTCGGTCTAAAAATATATCCGAAATTTTCGCAGGCTCGACTTTAATGACAGAAAATCAAATCTGGAATTGTTCGATGATTTATTTTGAAGTGTAGGGTTTGATTACTCAAAATTCCAGGTCAGCTTGAATTTCAGGAATTCTTAGATTTATTTCAATGTCGGATGAAAAAATATAAATGTCCACTTGAATCTTTAATTTTCTGAGCAACAGTTGTCAAGTTTTCTGTCGGTTTAATATACTCAAAATTTTTGCAACTTTTCATTCATTTTCTGAATTAAACAAAATTTAAAACATTAATTTTTGTTCCAATTCACACGTCGTTTTTTTGTAAGGCTAAAACATTCATAAATATGTGATTATTTTCATTACTTAATATATAAGTTTTCATACAAAATTGTTCATCGACCGCTATCGATTACTGAATTATATACCCTTACATAATCAACAAAATATTTAAAAAAACACCATCAATCCACCAGAATAGAAACTAATCAATCAACGTGAAGCAACAATTTTCCCATACAAGAGCGACGTTTTCCCACCATCCTTGTAATGCAAAATTAACCGGGCGCAATAAAGTTACTTTTTTTTTTATGTCGTGCCAAAGTGCAGCGAATGCAATTTCGTCGATAGTTTTTTCTGCGGTGGAGTGAGCTAGTGTTCGTGAGATTTTTTGAGGTCACCGAGAGGTCAGGTGTCTCTTGAAAGTTCGCGCATTTCTTCTCGCGCGAAGATATAAGGAAAAAAGGGAAAGCGATAACAAGTAAAGTTACGTCACGCGCGCCAGCGCCGAAAAAGGCCGGAAAATTCGACAATTTCGACCCATGAAAAAACTCAGTTCGATTTTCCGGCCCTCCCTTGGGACTTGCAACTCAATGAAATGATGTAAAAAACTTGAGCGCATTTTATAAAATAAGGATGAAAATACAAGGATGTGGAATTCAAAATGAGAAAAGTTCTCGCAACTACGATTTGCTACGATTAAACTCTCCAAAACATCAATGAATCCAAAATTTTGGAAGCTCCAATTAAGCTATAAGACTTCGAAATTCTTTAAAATTTTCATAAACCTAAAAATGTCAGAACTTTTGAAATTCCCGAAATTTTCAATACGTCATAATCCTTCAAGACTTAGAAATTCCCTCAGTACTTTTAAAATTACCAAAGTTTCAAAACTTCCAGAACTTAGAACATTTCAATACATTATCACTTCCGAAATTATGAATCACAAAAATTTCGAAATGTCTAAAATTGCGAAATCTCCAGGACTTGAAATCTTGCAAAATTCCAAATTCCAAACACCTCTGAACTTCGTAAGTCTATAAAACTTCAAAATTCCAAAACTTCGTACAGAAATTTATGAAAAATTTGTACGGCGAAAATAAAATGCCCCTCTCTGATCAAAATCTTAGCTTCACCCTTGCCATTTTCTACACGAGGTAATCTAATTCTGCTAATCCTACTAATCCATCATACATCCTAAAAAATTTCCAAATTCGATAAAATCCCCTCAAGTTCCCAATTTCACCATTTTACAACTTCAAAAGCGTACTAGAAAAGCGAGCGTTTCCATGCTCTGAAACCATTTTTTTTCTCCAATTGTATCTTCACGGGTGCAAAAACAATTCTCATTTCAAGCAGTCGTTAAATTTACGGATACAATGACCATTAAGAACGCCAAGGACGAGCACGTCGAGAAATCGATAGAAACGTACCAGCTGTTTACGAACCGGAGCCGATACGAAATCGCGTCACGACACAACGTCGCATTACGGATTCAGGCAAAGGCACGGCAAGTTGCCAAATTTTCGATTTCTGCTACCCCGCGCGATCGCGTAATGACGCTCGAAAACGCGCTGAATGTCAAACGTTGACTAATTCACTCTCCTAAAAAAAGTGGCAAACGAACTCGGAATCCTCATCAATCAACGTGTTTTTCTTCTTTCCCGGCAAATTCGAGTTTTAATCGTTATTTTTTCATCTCGAACGTTATCAGTGACGTAGTAGGAAAAAATCAAACAAAGGGGAACGGTTGGAACCATTTGGTTAAGCGATAATTTTCAAGTTTTAATAAAGTATTTCGGATTAGATGTTTGCGACTAAAAATTTTTGAATAATAGTTTTTTGTTGAAAGCAGCATCGTTGTGATTTTTTCATTTTTAAGCTTCGTGAGTTTTTCGGTTTTGGTTTCGACTTCCATTTTTTAGAAAAATTTACGGATATTTCATGAATGTTTAAATTTTTGAGACATATCATTTGCTGTTCAATTAAGCACGAGTTCAAAGTTTTTGGAGTCCAAGCAGAATCGAGAAAAAATATTGCAATAAAACTTCGAAATTCGAAATATATAAATATTTTTGAAAAACGAAAATTTTTACTCCAAGCTTAGAAAATTTTGAGTCCTAGGACTAAGAAATTATAAATACTCCAAAATCACGAAAAAAGGCGGTTAAGTCTGCAATACTTTCCACAAAATTCAGAATTTTTAATTTCTAGTCATGAATTTCGTATTTATTCCGCAACTGGATACGAAAAAATATTCGAATAAAATTTGAAGAATTCAAGATTTTCAAGTTTAAAAAATACGACTTTGAAAATTATAAAATTGCAATTTAAAATTTTAAAATTTAAAAATTATATACTCCGAAGTTCCAAAAGTCCTTGAAGTCCAGTAATTTACGAATATAAGTTAAAAAAGAAAAAATGAGTTGAAAGAATGCTGAAAGTCAAAATGCTAAAAATGAAAACTTTAAAACCCAAAAATTCGAAATCTCACTTATTATCGAAGTTACGAATATTAAAACGTTTCAATATCCATAAATTCGAGAAAACGAACTGAAGAATTCGAAATTAATTAATTTCAACAATAATTTGAATATAACATTTTCAGAGCTGCCAAACTTGAACTACTGAATTTTCATATAAAAATGTCATGTCAAATAAATATGTCATGCAAATTGTAAGGTACCTATCAAATAAGCATAATTAAAAACTAAGTACAGTTACGAAAAATTTCACAGAGACGCGATTTTTCATACTTATCCATTACATATCAAAAAACACATTTTTCTTCACGAGCTAAATTTTGTACGTGAAAAAATGAGTGTCTCCCCTCATTGCTGCGCCACTGAACGTTTTTAATGACTCGTACGAGTAATTACGTGTAATTGCTACTTGCGTTTGTTCCTTCAGAATGTAATGTTTTTTCCATGTTCCAATTTTTACAGTATTTCGTTTTTCACGTTAAAAATACAAGGTGATAAGAAAGTTTCCTTATCAGAGGCATATTTACGCATTCGGACATGACATAGTTACGAACTTCGTGTTTTAAAATTTTGTTTAGAGGGGAACTTCACTCAGAATAGCAGCTGATGCTTCTTGGTTCGCAAATTAATGTCATAACTAGGAAGGAAACATGAATCGCTTATTACGTCCGAAATCTCAAAAATTTAAATGCAAATTATTATTTTAACGAAATTTTAGGATTAATAAACAAAGTTGACAATTTGATATTATCCGTAAATTATATTGATACAATAATAAGTTTTTGATAACATGAACAAAATTTCAATGTTTTTTTGGGGAGGGGGGAGGGGACTTTCCTGAAGTTCCCCTTCCCCGTAAATCCATCTCTGCCATTTAAATAAATTTCGTGCAGAATTTCTGAAATCAATCATAACTGATAAAATTCAAAATCAGCATAAACACCCATAAAAAATTCTCACTCAGGAATCATTAAAGTATTTTGAAATTCGAGTTTACGTTATTTTTATTCATTGATTATCCGAATTTCAATCTTAATCTGGGGGAAGAGAGGGGGGGAGGCAATTTATGTTATCCCCCACCCCCCTTTTAAGTGCATTGTCCCCTTGCCCCCTTCCCTACACCGCTGGTGAATACTACTCCCACCCCCTTTCCACCAAAAAACCCCAGACTCGCAACTGCCCCCCACCCCTCCATTATACCTTTTCATACCCCGCGACCCCCGTCAACAATCGCGTAATCTCGCGTCATTACACTCATGCACGCGTCCAAATACAAAAAAGGTCGCGGGCGCGCGTGACGCAAGCGATCGTGACGTAGTCGCGCGACGCACTGATTAGGCTCACCATTGATAAGCGGCTTCCGCGAGGTATCGGCCAAACGGCGCTGGTGGGGGCACAGCCGATGAGGGAGTGAGAGAGACAGTCGACTCGAGACGCTCACACAAAACACACACGCGCGCGCGCGGGCACCGGTCTCAACAAGCTAAAATGACGATGTCGCGATTCGCGATCGTCACTCGCGGTGTCATTTTATTCGACTGGGGAAAACGGGCGCGAAATTAGTGATGATGACGCGAGAGAGCGAGAGAGACGTTATGTTCATACGAACAATGTAGCGCCGGGGCACTGCGGCGGCATCGCGAACGACGCGAACCGCGAACGACCGCGAACGACGGGTGAACTAGAAACGACGCCGGCGTGTGTGGGACGCGGTGGGGGTTAGCGAGGGGAAGTGAGGGGAGGTGGGGGTGAGACGGTTACGACGGGTGCCGTTTTTTAGGGGCTTTTTGTCGATTGGGGAGTTCGGCGTGTAGGATGTGGAGAAATGGAGAGTGATCGCTTAATGTTTGTTAGTGGTGTGAAAATCCCACATTTCGATATAGTTACGATAGTTACTAATGATCAATTAGTAGGTAATAAAAATAGCTACATAATAATTGTTAAATGATAGGTGAATAATTTTTTTTTTACACATGCATAAAGATGGCTCTTTTTCATGCACGAAATGTGGGCGCAAAATGGCATTTTTCATTGATAGTATAGCAGTGCGGAATAAGTGCGTAAAACGCTATTTTGCGCGCTGTTTTTGGAAATATTTCCGCACCAGTTTCGGAAATTTTTCAAACCTTGTAAAAATTGCGACATTTTAAGAAATTCTTATAAACTCCACAAATTTTTCAAAATTTCCAAAAATTTCTAAAATTTCCGGAAATTTACAACATTTCCAAAAATTACCAAAATTTCCGAACATTTCCAAACTTTCAAAATGCCCAAAAATTTCTAAAATTATCAAAATTTCGAAAAAATTATGGAAGTTTCAAAAAGTTTCATAATCTTTGGAATTTTCGAAAATGTTCAAACTTTTCGAAAATTTTAAATTTTTTGAAAAATTCCATTTCAATTTTTCGTGCATTCAAAAGCGCCATCTTTGTGCATTTGTAAAAAAATCACTGTATGCAACAACTGCGAAAGATAGGTTAGTCGTGAGTGTAAAGTTTGAAACACTCGACTTCGGCTAACACACTCTCGACTCCGGCTCACATACTCGACTCCGGCTCACATACTCGACTTCGGCTCACGCCCTCGACTTCGGCTGCACGCACTCGCTTCGCTCGTGCGTTCGCCTACGTTCCGCGCGTTCTCCTTCGGCTCGTTGTGCGTTCGCCTCCGTCTCGCGTGTTCGCCTCCGTCTCATGTTCCAAAATTTACACTCACAGAATAACCTATTTTGCGCTCTTGTTACATAATGTACTATATCATACCATTATTGTAGGATTTGATTCATACTAATAATACAAAGATGCAGTTTTGGAAAAATCAGAGATATTATAAAGTTTTCAAGGCCACGATTAGTTATGCATGTTTGTGCCATGATTGAAGTAGTTCATTCGTGTACCTTCTTGTACCTCGAAATTTTGCAAGATTTTAAATTTTTAGATTTCAAAATTTAGAAGTTTTGTGATTCAGATATTTGGAAGTCGTAAAGTTTTAAAATGTTATACGTTTTAGCATCTGGAATTTCGGAAGTACTGGAATTTTTACGTTTCATAAAATTAAGGAGTTATACAAATTTCGGAAATTTCGAAAGTTTCGAAATTATTAATTTCTTAGGAATTTTGAAGAATTGCGAAGTTTTATAGCTTCGAAGAATTGGAAATTTTTCATGTTTCGGCGTTTTGAAGATATATGAAAACTCGAAATTTGGAAATTTTAATAAAATTTAACAATTTCCAAGTTTCGGAGAATTTCGAAAAGTTTTTAAAGTTGCAAGCTAGCAAAATTTTGTAATTGCAAAAATCCAAAAATTTCGGAATTTAAAAATAATTCCAAAGTTCAGAAAAGCTAGCATTGTTGAAATTTTGCTTGGATTTAAAATTTCAAAGCATTTCCATGTTTTTGCATTTTTTAATTTCAGGAATTTGTGACGTTCTCAAGAACGAAAAAATTTTTTAAAGTTTTGCATACATGATTACGAAATTTATAAGTTTTAAAATTTTATGAAACTCTGAAATTTTGGACGTTTTCTCAATACGCATTAGTTTCTTAATTTTGATTTTCTGCAAATTTGTCCAAGAAGTTCGAAGTTCAGAATTTCTTAGCCTTTTTAAAATTTTCTAACAATTGAGAATATCTACTATAAAGTCTTGAAAATATAAAAACAATGCGAGCTCGGAATTCAAATAAAAAATCTGTGCATTCGAATATGTAGAGTCATCAGTTAAACACATGCATATTTTTGTACTTTTGACTTTTTCCATAATTATAGCTCAGGATAAAGTATCACTGAAATTTACATCATTTTTTTTTCAATATGATGATGAGTAATGTAAATTGTCAATATTAAAAATAGCTTGTCCACAGCAATATTCATAACTTGTTTTGTAGAAGAAAACGTAAAACAAGTTGGAGGGGGGGGGGCAACTGATACCCCCCCCCCTTTGTCTACGCTCTTGATCGCTCAAAATTACAAAAAATTACTTGAAGCCCCCTTTTCCTCAAAAATTTTCCGTAAATTTTCCTGCTCATTCGACTAACATTAGTAATACCCACTTTACCCACTTTATTTCACGAATTTCATCACCCTTCCCATTTTTCCCGTAACTTTCAGAGACGTCTTGATCAATCGCAATGCAGCAACTCGTGAAATATGCGTCTTCATTTTTATTTCAACGCGCGCGCCGCGTTTATCAGGGTTTGATTGATTCAGAAGTCGATAAGGGTCATTGAACCCTGGAGTCACGTTGCATGAAAATTATCCTGGAAACAGAATGAAAAAACTCGGCGGAAAACGTACAGAATGAATCCTCTAATTATTCCCGCGGTTGCGAAAGTTCAGGAGTTGGCGTCTTTTATAGGACTTCTCGTATCATTTGTATTTTTATTTCACCGCGATTGCACCGCGGGAGCTTAATTTTTTATGTAACGAATCCAACGTGGATAAAAATAGAAGGAAAGCGAAGACGTAAAAACTCTCGCGACTGATGGTTATAATTTATTTCGTGAAATTACGATATCCAGGTCGATCGATCGTTACGAATGTTCCCAAAAAAAAGGTTGAGGAATCAATAGAAGTGGAATCGTTTCAACAGGGAGAAATTTTGTTGGCAGATTTTTTAAAAATTCAAATCGATAATCGTGGATTTTAATTTTCATTATTTGTAGGTATTGAATGGATATTGAAAACTTCGGAAGATTAACATTTTGAAAACTTTAGAAGATTATAAGACGAAGAATGAAGTTCGATTAAAAAATTAACTCATTAATTACTGAAAATTCTTAAAATTTTGAAAAGTTTTGAAAAGTGTTTTAATTATTTTGAAAAAACGAAATAGACCGAGCTTAGAAATTACTTGTTAAGTGTAATTAGAGTTATCAAGAAAAAATAGTTTCGAATGAAAAAAAAAAAAATATTATACACAGCAAGTGATGAATTCCGCAAATTTTCGCCCCTTGTTGATGCAGCACTGATTGCATCAATGCATTTATGTATGTCGGTTTATCGCGCCTTGGGCAAAAATAAACAGAAATCAGCAATCCAAAATTGCAGAACTAGAACAAAGTCTGGATTTGAGAGGAATGATGAATGCATCGAAAATACTGTAATTCAAGGACACTGGAAGCTCTAATTTCGACGATTTCAAACTCCCAAATTTCAGATATTCAAACTTTGCATTATCAATTTTTTAAATTAAGTTATATTTTGTCAAAAATTCATTTTTGACAATCGGAAAATTCCAAATATTTCAAACTGAAATTAATTACCTATCAAAAATTGAATTTAATAAATTAATTATTGACAGTACAAAAATTAATCTTTGATCAAACTTAATTCAAGTTTACACATTTTCTAACCGTGAAAATCCCGGAGTTTAAATGTTTCGAGATAAAATTTACAAATTCTGAGTATCTGAAATATTTTTAATTGTATTCTGCAGTCTCAAATTCTATTTTGAAAATTCTGCAGATGCGAATTCAAAGTTTACTCACTGGAATTTCAAACTCCATACATAGATGTATTTAAAATTTTTAAATACGAATTTTGAAGTACATTTTTACACTAATAAATTTTCAATCTCTGCGAAGATAAATTTTTATTTACTCAAACTATGAAATTGTTCTCATTTTTAAATTCCGAAATCAAATTTCTTACGAGATTTTACATCTTTTCTTTTAAATTTTAAAAGTCTAAATTTCGATTATTTTGATTTTTCAGTTTTTGCAACTTCAGATGATTGATTTATTCTCACACACTAAATTTAGAATTTCATCAATTTTAATGTCATAGTTTTATCAATTTGATATCAGAAACCGAAAACAAAAAAACTGCATTTCACTGACTTACGCGTTTTTGAACTCGATATGGAAAAAATGTTCCCAAACCAAGCACATAATTCAAAATCTTTGAAACTACCATATAACATGGCATTTTTTACTCTTGAAATTTCACGTTAATTGATGACTCGGAGCCAAAAAAATTTTTAAATTATTTGATTCCGAAAAATATTGACTTTTTCGAAGTGTTTTGCTCGGTTTTTTTTAGTTTCGAGTCATCAATTAAATGAAGTGAAATTTGGAAAGTTTCCATACCGCGGAGTGAAAAATATAGTGTTTGGTATTTTTAATTGAAACTTTGAAACTGTGTAGTTGCCAAATCTTTCCGAATTTGAATTTTTACGCGATGTTTCCGAACAGTATGAAATTTTTATAATTATTTATTGAAACCCTCGAAAATGAAATTCAAACCTCTGTATAAAATCTCAATCGCAAAGATTCAAATTTTTGAATTCTGGAGTTTCTTAATTTTTAAATTCAATATTCAACTTCCAAATTAGTAGCCAAACTTTTCCGAATTCGCATTGCGATGTAATTTTCCGAAACAATGAATTTCCATAATTTTCGAATCCAAATTTATTAAAATTCGAACCTTCAAAACCTCAACCCCAAAGATGCCGAATTTTCAGATTTTCAAACTTCGAATCATCGATTTCAAAAATGACTCCCTCACTCTTTTTCTAAACTTTTCGAATCAAAGAACTTGTTATTCACCTCCAAAACCAAAGTTTCCACACTTCCACATTTCAAAATTTTCAAATTTTCATCATTTATAATTCTGCTTCATTAATCAACTTCAACGAATTTTCTATCCCGCCATTTTCCACTATCCTACCTTATTTTTCAAACAACTTCGCCTTCTATAAAGATGATTGATCATTATCAATAATTCTATTTGGTTTGCGAAGGAAAAGCCGCGCGAATTTTGCAACACCATTGATTACAAAAGAATTCAATCGCGACTTCACTGTCGAGGTGAAGCGTTTATGTGCTTAATTATAAAACGCCGCTGATTGTCCACCGAGCGGAAGGTGTTGCAAGATCACGAATAGAACGTTTTTTCCAGGTTTCGATCTTTCGGCGACGAATTAACACACAAAAGACACTCGGTGTTCCATTTTCACGATGGTCGCGGAATTATAACTCAGCGTTAAACAGATCTATCAAGTTTTTTCGTCTATTCATGCACGAACAAGTTTGCTCTTGCATGGAAGTGATAAGGAAAAAATTCGCCTTGAATTACCGTAATTTTATGGCGTGATTGGTTCAATTCAAGCGTATAGTCCATAATTTTTTGTGGAATACTCAACTAATGCAAAATATGAATTTTTAGATTCTGAGATTTGTACGAAGTTTTATAAATTCGGGAACGATTTTTTGGGTCATTGGTTTTTATACAGACTTTTTGGAATTTTCTAACGTTTCAAAATATTTTTTTAAGTTGTTACTAATTATGAAGAATGTTCAAAAATTTTTCGTAACTTCTGGAAACGTTCGATTTTTTTCATACGACAAATAAGTACGATGAATAAATTAGAATAATAAATGAATTCAGACAAATTTTATTGACAACTCCGGAAAAAACCGAAATGACAAATCTTAGACAATTTCTTATTTGTTCAATTGATTGCAAACAATTTTTATTTTTTAGAATAGATATTCTAAACGATAAGACGGTGATGGATGTTAGATAATGAATGTTATAAAATATTAAAGAAATGCGAATATTAAGAGGATATTTCAAAAAATAAATACATTCAGCGTGTCAATTGAAGAGAAACATCAGATTGGAAAAAGTCACCATGGGTTACTTACTACAATATCATAGTTCGATTGGTTCGATTCAAACAAATTCGACTGGATGAAAATTCAAAATTACTAGAAATTTGACAGAATTTTCACTCATTAAGGAGAATTTCTGTAAGTTTCTAAACACTTTTGAAAAGTTTCCGAACACTTTCTGAAACTTCGAAGAATATTTCGATAACCAACCGAATTACACTAATTATTTGCAAATAAAAGAAGTATTTCCAAATAATCAACAGAGTCGTGCGGAATCAGATTTAATTTAATAAACAAAAGGCGAGAAAATGTTCATTTTTTTGCGCGTCTTTGTCAGTTAACAATAAGACGGACATCAGATTGTTATCGAATAAATTCGAGGCGTGTGCGAAATGCATGCAGAAGTTGTTCCGGTATTCGAAATGTGTAAAGAAACCTCACGTTCGATATCTCACACGAGCTGCTGGCTTTGTTTCGTACACCCATTGCCACGCGTGATCGGAATCAAAATAAGCCCCCTCCGATTTTTCGTTTCCTCGAAAAAAAAAAAATTAAAACAAATCTTCTCGTGCCGAAAAAGTACGCGCACTTTCGCCAACGACATATATTTCGCATAAGTTCCGAATGAACTCCAGAATTGAATTTTTGCATGTCCCGGAAATAATATTTCATGTCAGAATGCAATTTTGACATATTATCAAATTTGAGTACTACATTAAAATTTGAACATTAATTCAAATTGTCATTAAAATCGACATTAGATCTATTCGTACTCGATGTACAAATTTATTAAGAAATGAAAATCGAGCTTGAGATGATATTGAAAATGAACCAAAATTGGACTCAAAATTCCTATAGTTCAGAGACAACAAAAATTAAATATTTAATTATGAGTAAAAATTCGATTTATCGTTTAATATTTTTAATACCTGAATTATAAAAGGAAATCTTTTTTGCAAAGTACTCAGTTTTTTATTGAAGGTTTAGGTGAAAATCCTAGAACCGATAATTAATCGCTACATCAACAACGGACGCATTCTCTGATGATAAATCGATCTTTCTTCAAGGCGCAAATCGCGTCACCACGATTCTCGTAATCGCCGCTTCTTGACGTGCACATTTTTAATTAACTTCTTTCTCATCGGTTTTTACATCGGGTATTTTAGAGTTCGTCCATCTGACGAATAAATCGAATTGAAATTTTTTTAGGTATCGTGAAACGAATTCAAAGTTGAGTATGTA